>JAOUQZ010043239.1:0-13482 GCA_028564935.1 Neosilurus hyrtlii | reverse complement strand
CTCTCTCTCTTTCTCTCTCTCTCTCTCTCTCTCTCTCTCTCTCTCTCTCTCTCTCTCTCTCTCTCTCTCTCTCTCTGACCGTTACAGCAGTTACAGTATTGCAAAATCAAGGAAATGTCTAAGAAATTAGAAATGTTTTGCTAATATAAATAGAGCAAATACAAACACACACAGAATCATTCAGTGCAAAGGTGTTTCTGTCTGTAATGTTTACTCTGAATACATTTTGCTCTCTGGTCTGTTTACTAATGTAACTACCTTTCCAGTTTCATGTGTAGGCCTATTATCATAAATGCACTGGGATTATATTTTTCAAGTAGTAATCATTAAATCATAATGCTGTGTAAAGTGATTAACATTCATTAAACATTAGGACCAGGAGCCTACAACATTTTTTACATTTCACATTTACAGCATTTGACCCTCATCCGGAGTGACTTTACTGTTTTTTTCTCATCTCATTTAACCAACTGAGCAGTTGAAGGTTAAAGGCCTTGCACAAGGGCTGAACAGTGACAGCTTATAACTAACAAATAATCTTTATAAGTCTACATACTCTCATAACATAAAGTATTCCACAAAGCAAAAAAATTATTAATATTGGCACTATGTAAAGCCACTTTACGGTGGTTTAGAAGTGGGTTTTCTCCGGATACACCGGTTTCCTCCCACAGTCCAAAGACATCCACATTGTCCCTAGGTGTGGATGTGAGTGTGAATGGTTGTGTGTTGCC
Source organism: Neosilurus hyrtlii (assembly GCA_028564935.1). Lineage (NCBI taxonomy): Eukaryota > Metazoa > Chordata > Actinopteri > Siluriformes > Plotosidae > Neosilurus > Neosilurus hyrtlii. The sequence goes on along the minus strand of JAOUQZ010043239.1, from coordinate 12,748 downwards.
CTGTAATGGTCTGGCGAGCTGTTCAGGGTGTACCTTGCTTTCACCAATTGTCAGCTGAGATGTGTGTATGTGTGTGTGTGTGTGTGTGTGAGAGAGAGAGAGAGAGAGAGAGAGAGAGAGAAAGTAGTAGTTTACAGTAGTTCTGCTGTTGTAGTTGGTTCACACTTGTTGCCCTCTACTGGATATTTCTGAAATTACACATCACATGGAGCCAGAGTGAATGGTTGCTTTACGTCCAGCCAACAATTTTTCGGTTATATTCAGGGTTATTCAGGTATTATCCAACACTTCTTAAGGCAGTGAGTGAAAGACATGGCTGCAGTGACATCCTGGTGATGGTGGGACTTGAACCCTCGACCTTCAGATCCGTAATCCAGCACCCTAACCACATAGCCACCACTGCCCTGCAACCGACTTTGTTTATAATAGAGAAAACAAAAACTTTTTTCCAAACTAGAGGAAATGGCATAAAATATATTTTTCCCCATTATTTACACTGCATGGAATTGATCACAGGCGTTGATCACAAGTGTAAGAATCACTGTTGTAGACAGCCATTATAAAAATATGATACTCTGTGAAAAGGAGATAGCGAGGAGTCAACAAGGTCTACGAAACTTTTCATAGAAGCCTTATGTACAACTATCACTGACTTCCACAAAGCCAACAGGTGTAAGTAGACCAAGAAAAAATAATCCCTTCGCTTCCCTTAAGAAAGAAATAAGAATAAACATAGGCTTTAATTTTACTATCCGCCTTATCTTATTCACTGTTATGAAATGGCTTAAAGTGGATTTACTGTATGTTGGTGGAACATATTAAATAAAAACAGGAAGTATTAAACATATTTGAGGAGGGTTGATTTGATTTTATAACTCAGGCAGATTCACACAGACTCTGACAACCAACTCATTACACTTGGCAAAATATTCCCTAGAATTATTTAGAATTACATAATTTTACCCCTGCGATGGCCTGGCGAGCTGTCCAGGGTGTACCCCGTCCTCACCCAGAGGCAGCTGAGATGGGCGCCAGCCTCCCTGCGACTTTAATTAGGATTAAGCGGCTTAGAAAATGAATAAATGAATGATAAGTTTACCCCACTTTTCTGTCACAATTCTATAAACCTTTGTGTACAGCCTAAATAACACAAACTTTAATTTAAGGGGAGATTATTGTGCTTTTTCCACTTTTTTGACCCATAAGTGTTGTTACAGTGTTGAAAAGCCGTGTTAGACGACGGCAGAGTGTCAAATAACGAGATAAACACATGTTTAAGATTTCCATCTGGGCTGTTTGAGGTGGCTGTAAACACAAGAATTTCTTTGATTTCTTTTTCTGTTTTTTTATTTCCTTTGAGGTAGCACTAGTGCTTCATGACAGCTGGCCTTCCCCCACTGCTCCCCCATGCACAACTCAACCCATCCCAGTCTGCCTTCCGCCGCAGCTTCTGGAAAGGCTTCAGAAAGTCGGCAGTTCAGAGCAGAGAAGGCACAGTGAGTGGAAAGACCCTAAATGGGAGGAGGAAGCCAAACCTCAAAATCAGTGTCTCAGAGGGAGGTGGGGGAGAAGCTTCCTGAACAACTGTGGAGTTTTTTAAATTAGGAATCTCACTATGGTTGTCCACTGGTGTCGAAGATGCAAAATAAAGTTCTGATGGGTGTAATATCTGACCTTTAGATAGGTACATTTAGCTTGAAATCCTGGATAATTTACATTGGTGTCATTTACATAAAAACTGTATTTTGGCTGTTCGTACCAGATGGTATCTGAACTGCTGATTTTAGGCATTCATTCAACACTGTAGTAACCTACATATTACCTAATATTCACCAATTCAGCACTGTCAAATAGTAATATGACGTATATATTGTAGGGACCCCAAGAAAATTGGTACTGTATTTTTTTAGGGTACAAAAACTAGGGTGAAGTGCTGCCGATTGGTATCAACGAATGTAACAGTACTTACATTTGTTCAGTCATAATTGCCCTGGGCATGTTTATGTACTGCAGGTGTTGATTTAAAACAGTATTATTTGCATAATGCAGGTGTTAAACTTATTTGTAAATGACCTCATATATTGATTGGCTCACATAGGCTAGTCCCAATCTCCCTGGAAACAAAGCTATTGAGCATAGACTTTGCCCTGCATGTACCGCTTATGGAACAGAGCTGCTGAGAAACCGAGAGTGAAAGGTAAGACAGGCATGAACTAAGCTTAACATTTACATAGTTAAAAAATTACTATGATCATTAATATACCGAGAAGAGTTCAAAATGGGATCACGAGACAAAATAGTAATTTATTCCTCTGTGAAATGAGCACACTGTATTTGTGTAACTGTCAGAACAATTGTATGATTAAGAGCCTTAACTTGATTCTGGTCAGATTCCTGCTACGATGCTGAACCGAAATTGTGTGTGTGTGTGTACATTTCTAACTGTTTTAACAAAATATTTTATTAACGCATCACTCACATTCTTCTTTCCATTCTTTATTTCATGTTCTCAGGTTCCCGTTACCAACAGTCCTTCGGCTACACACACTCACATGGAGAGGCCAGCAGGAGTCAATGGGGATCAGCCCCCCCCTCCATACAACACCACATACCCTCCACACTACCCCCAAGAAGGCAGGAATGTCGGTTGGGCTGAAATTTCTACAGTCTCTGAATATGTTAGTAATGTGGAAACGGCAGATGACATGCCTCCTGAATACACACAGTGCTTCGAGGATGTTAACTGTTTCTCTGAAGCTTCCATCAGACGAGGTGTGATGATCTGTTGATGTGCACTGTGCAGTTAATAAACTGCATATAACCATTCTATCACTGTACCATTTCAGTAAGGCAGTTTACATGTCCTTAGATAAATGAAAAAGCCACTAATAAGTAATAGGTCAACTATCGTTTTTGGATTTATATATTAGTGATATTAGTGAAGCTAAAATATCAGTAAAGACGGATTCAATAAAAAAGTTTCCAATACAGATGTTTAGACATATTTGTAAAACTATACACAGTAGAGGGTTTATGGACTAAGAAATGAATATATGACTAAGTAACAATTTATATCTTTATCTTCAGGTTTCATCAGAAAGGTGTACCTCACCCTTATGGTTCAGTTGCTGATAACAGTTGGAATAATTTGTGCCTTCCTCTATTGGTGAGTAAAAAAAAAAAAGCTGTTCAAGTTAATCATTTGTTTGCTTCCTCATAAATTAATGTGAAAGTAAAATTTTCATAGGAGGCTTTTAATATCCTTGTAATACAGTTCCTCAGGCCTCAATACTGTGTATATGATTCTTTAGTAATGCTTAAGGACACTTTTGTTCCCTTTTGACAGGGAGACCCTGAAATTCTGGGTTATACGCACCAGCTGGTTTGCCTACACCATGATGTAAGTGTTTGACATTGTTTAAGTGTTTATGGTTTGGTAGATAAGGAGTCAGACATAAGATTAATGCCAGGCTCCATGATGGTCAGATTAATACAGAGAGCTATACATAAGCCAGAAATCTGGACCAGGACAACAGAGGCAAAGTTGGACTGAATGTACAACCCCAGCTCCAAAAAAGATGGGAAGATGTGATGAAATTAAAATCCATTTTTGATCTGTACTGCACTTGTAGCAAAACAGCAGCACATGATATGATGTTTTTCCTCATGCATTTTTTTTTCAATATGCACACATTTCAATGTTGATATTTGCACAAAATTAAAAAAAAAAAAGCTGTGACAGTTAATCAGTTACCACTTTGTAATGGTGCCATTCAATCTCACAACACTTAAAAGACATTTAGAGACTGAAAACACCAATTGATGAAGAGTTTCAGGTGGTATTTTGTCCCATTCTTCCTACAAACAGGTCTGAAGGTGAGTATACAGTACCTCGTCATGTTCTTTTTTATTTCCGTTGGGGAGAGGCCATTGTGGACTGTAGAAAGGCCAGTCCAGCACCTTCACCGTCCGGTCCTCAGCCGTGCCTTTGTAATGTGTGCAGAAATTAGTTATACCAGGATATTTCTGTAAAAGATGCTCCTCCAGTATTTTTTTTTACATCCGGTCTTGATGCAATGTTGTCTGAGGGATCAGAGGTCACAGAGGTTCAGCTTGGGTTTGTGCCCTTGCCCTTTATGCAAGCCTTAAAGACTAGCGTCTAAAGTATGTTTCTCAATTTGTGTTCTTGTCTGTACTTTCGTTCTTATGAACTTGTGTAATGTTATATGCTTTACTGTGAATGAAAGTAAAGGGCAGCCATGGCCTAATAGTTAGTGAAGCGGTTTTGGGACTGAAGGGTCGCTGGATCGATTCTCAAACCAGCAGGAAAAATGTGTGGTGGCGGCGGGGGGTTAGCTGCACCTTCCCTTCCTCTGCATTCATGGCTGAAGGGCCCTTGAGCAAGGCACCTAACACCTAACTACTCTCCAGGTGCTGCATAGTGTTACAGCCCACTGCTCTGAATGTGTGTGCTGACTTTGGATGGGTTAAATGCAGAAGTCAAAATTTTCCTAGTTGAATTAATATAGAATAAAACATAATAAAAATAAATAAAAACAGAAGGCAAACATACGGCACTAAATACGCTGCTGTTCCAACTGCCAAATAACTGTAGAGCATCCTCGTCCTCGTAGTTTGTACTCCACAGTCGAGCTCGATGAGTCCTTACTCCCAAATATGGGAGTATTGAAAAACACCCTAGGATTTTCCTGGATACTGTTTTTATACCAAATCATAATTACAGTCAGCTGTTAATATGATCTGTTTCAAATCACATCATTATTTATTTATTTTATGTCATTACTCTCCCTACGTTTTCCTCATCTCACCTGTTTCTAAAAATCACCACTTGCTGTGTATTAAAAAATACAATGAACTTGACCAGTCAAAACATAAAATATCGTGGTTTAATATTGCCTCCAATGAAATCAAAGGAATATCTGCTTTCTTTTTTATTTGCATTTTCCACACCATTCTAACTTTTTCTGATTTGGAAGTGTACCTCCATGTAACTGCATCATCTTCTTTTTGGTGAAATTTGATTAAAAATGCTACTGTATCTTAACAATTCAAAAATTCATTATTGGTGTGTGTGTGTGTGTGTGTGTGTGTGTGTGCTTTCAACAGTATGGCCACACTACTTCTTGTTATTGTGCTTTCCTGCTGTAGTGATGTGCGGCGAAAGGTTCCTTTGAACTTTTTCTTTCTCGGGCTGTTTGTAAGTAGACATCATCCCATGTTGGAGAAAACACTGCATTCATACAGAGTACACTGGCTTTTCACTGATCTATTCCCAAACAGACTGTTGCAGAGGGTATGCTGCTTGGATCGATGACCGTGTAAGTAAGATGCTTACAGATTTGATATACAGTGGCTTGTAAAAGTATTCACCTCCCATTGGCATTTTTCCTGTTTTGTTGCCTTACAAACTGGAACTAAAATGGATATTTAAGGCAAACAGAAGATACTCCATAACTATTCATTCATTCATTTTCTGAACCGCTTAATCCTAATTAGGGTCGCGAAGGCTAATCTCAGGCGACTCTGGGCAAGGGCAGATTTCACCCTGGACAGCTCACAGGCCATCGCAGGGCAGAAACACGCTGACGGCTATGCAGCTACTCTTGACAAAAATCAGCAATAGTTCTTTTACATGCCTCTCACCATAGACAGTGAGAGACATGGCTGGCATTTGATAACCCAGTTAGCTGCACTGGGAGGACAGCAGTGACATCCCGTTGATAGTGGGGCTTGAACCCTGACCTTGGGATCGGTAATCCAGCACCCTACCATCGGGCCACCACTGCCCCCACTGCATAATTATTGCATAACTATTCTGTAAACAATTTATGTCTTATAAGTGTAAGGTTTTGTCTCTATGAGCTTGGCACATTTAGCCACTGGAATTTTTGTCCATTTGTCAAAGCAAAACAGCTCCATCCCCTTTAAGAATGTGTAATTCTCAAGAATTTGCCTTTATTTAGCACCAACCATCAATCCATCAATTCTGACCAACTTCCCACTCAATGCTGATGAAAAACATCCCCACAACACGATACTGCCACCAATATTCTTCAGTGTGGGGATGGTGTTCTTGGGGTAATGAGAGGTATTGGGTTTGCGCCACTGTTGGTAATCAGCAATGTACAGCTTGTTTGAGTTATCCCTGGTTGGGTCGAGCTAGTTATTGAGCCAACTCATGCAAGCTCAAAGCCCAGTAAACAGTAAACAGTAAACAAGTGAGCTGCAATGTAGACATGTAAAAAGTTTTTGTTGTTTTATGCAAAAAAAATATATAAAATATTTTGAAAAATAGTAACTTGAGCCACAGCATTTGTGCTTAATAAATTTGTAAATGGCTCTTATTGATAAATTTCTCAAGCTTTGGCTCAATCATCCGAACACTAGTTTGCGCAAGACATGGGGTTTTCCATGATGGCCAAAAAGCTCAGTTTTTGTCTTATCTGACAAGAGGACCTTCTTCAATATGTTTGGGGAGCCTCCCATGTGCCTTTTGGTGAAACATGCTTTCTTTTTTCTATAAGTAATAGCCACTTTTCTGTAAAGGGCAGCTCTGTAGAGTGTGGGCAGATACAACAGTCACTGCTGGAGAGCTTTCCAGCTTCTTCAGGGTAACCTCTCTTTGTCGCTTTGTTGCCTCTCTGTTTAATGCCGTCCTTGCCTGGTCAGTGTGTTTTGAGGGACGACTCTCTCTAGTAGGCTAATGATTTTGTAATAATGGATTTATTGGTGCTCTGTAAGATTTTCAACCAAGGGTGTGACTACTTTTACAAACTACTGAAAAAATTAAGCCATACACTCAAATCGGTACGTCCACCGATTGGTGAGTTCACTGTCAAGGGCTACCAAATGTATTAAGACTTTATAACACTGATACATAACACTAGGTTAAGTCTGCAGGGATTCAACAGGAACCAGATCACATTCCTATATATATTATTACAGAAACATAAGCAATAAATAAATAAAATAAAATAAAATAAAATGAGATTTCTATGATTTTGGGACATGTAAAAAGTCATGATGGAGGCAAGTAAGCTCTGCAAGAGTTTAGGTATTTACTGCATCAAAATATAAAGAAAATCAAACTAAAATGAGATTTAAAAAAATGTTTATATTGACATATTTTCTGAGCAATGTGTACCTAACGCTGTCTGTTAATAATACTCATTCAGATACTACACCTCGCCCTGTAAAGGCGTTTTAGTATATACTACGCAGAAACACAAGTAAAAGAGATTTTTTAATGGTTTATTTCATTTTTAAGCAGTATAATTATGACACCATCTGATCCAAATGACAGAAGTCAGTCAAGAATTTTAAGAATTTCAACAATGTCACATGTATTGTAGAGCAGTAGTGAAATAAAGGTCAACAACTCTGAAACCAACAACTAAAAAACATTTAAAAACTAAACCTTTATACAGTTAATAAAAATATGTAGTAATAATAATAATGATGATGATGATAATAATAATAATAATAATAATAATAATAATACATTTAGAGAGGAATAGTAAAACCTAAACCTATATAATGCTTATAATAAAGAACTATAATAATAAATTTAAACAGAAACCTATGTGAAATATAAAAACTAAACCCATATACATTTATTCCTTTGCTGAACTTCTTCATCCTTCTAGGGCTGGAGCCTATCTCAGCCAACTCTGGGAGAAGACAAGCTATACACCCTGAACAGCTCAGAAATATATTGCTGGGCAACAGACACACTCACACACACTCACACACACACACACACACACAACCAATCACACACTCACACCTAGGGGCAATGTGGACCAGGCTTTAGTTTGCATATTCTCCCTGTGTTTTTCTGGGTTTCTTCCGGGTACTCCGGTTTCCTCCCACTGTCCACAGACATGCACATTAGGCTAATTGGCTGTTCCAAACTGACCCTAGGTGTGCGTGTGAGTGGTTTTGTGTTTTGGCCCTGCAATGGATTGCCGAGCTGTGTACCCCTGGAAAATAAATGGATGATTATATTGTTATGATTTGAATGACAGCTGCATTACTCTTAGAGCTGATTTTGTAAAAAACTAACACACACACTCCTTCTGACTGTTTCAGATTTGTTCCTTCAAAAACACTGGGACATAATAACTGAAATAAGAGATTAATCTAGATTAGTAATCTGTGCTTGTCTGGGTGGATTTCCTCTGCATATATAACACAACAGTTTTTTGATAAACAATAAGCAGATCTGCAGCGAACTGCAGGGAATGTATACCATACAGACTTTTTAAAGGGAATTCGAATGTGAAAGTAGATAAAACTGATAAAGGTGTGTTTTAGGTTCTTTAATGCGGAGGCTGTACTGTGGGCAGTAGGAGCCACTGCCTTGGTGTGTTTTGGCCTGAGTGTATTTGCAATGCAGTCGAAGGTCAGTAACAAGGCTTCTCATTTACTTTAAGATTTTAGGTTAATGAATATCATTATTACATGCTAACGCCATTACAGGCATCTCCCCCTGTAAGTTTTACATGCCAACTTAACATTTTCAAATGTCTTTTTTTATTATGTATAACGTCACTATTTTCCCCAACTGCCCGGACAAAAAAAAAAGTACAGTATGGTGTTCCTCCTCCTTGCTTACAGCACGTAATCGTCATGCCATTGTTTCAACAAATTTAAGCAACATAACATTTATTTCCAATCCCGTGACGGGTTCATTTCTGACCGATGATATTGAATTGATGAGGAAAAACTGAACCACTCCATAAAGTCTTCTCCAGCACATCCCGAAATCTTTTAAAAGGGTTAAGGTCAGGACTCTGGGGTGCCAATACATATGTGAAAATGATTCCTCATGCTCCCTGAACCACTTTTTCATTATTTATTTGAGTCCCCATTTTATATCCGTGTCATCAAGGAAGAAAAAGTAATCAAAAGTGCTCATTCAGTACATTCATCAGCTGACACATTAATGTTGCTGAGCCTTGACCTGACCAATGGGAGCAACAATGCCATGGAGATTACATGCCGTGACCATGGCTAAATGCACTCCATGAAAATATTACAGTGTGACCTTTTTTTTTGGCCGGGCAGTGTATCATGAATAGTTTTTATCGTACAAGATATAATCATTCTTACAGATGTAAGTCGGTAAGATTATGAACGATTTTAGACATGAATTGGTTTCATACATTAAATTTGTTAGGGGCATCTCAATTTCTGAAAAACCGTTCAACCCAGCAAGATGACAGTGCATGTTGCAAAAAGTGCATGTTGCAGTCCACGTCCGTCCGCACCATACTAAGCTCCAAAACTCTCAAGATCCTCTGATTTGTGAGCTGAAAGTATACAAGTATTTTTAACATATCTAGATGACTTTTTGGCAATTGAGTAAGAATCATGACACAACTTCTTTTAATAGCACATTTTGGAAAACCTATATTTTTAATTCTGCAAATATGTATTTATTTGTATGATGTTTGTACACAATTTTCACTGCCATCAAATCTTTTGCTTACAGTGGGACTTCACCACCGCCACTGGAACCGCCTGGGTGCTGTGCTGGACTCTGTTCTCGTTTGGCTTACTCTGTGCTATCATGAGATCTCAGGTAAACAATATGACTGATCGAAAATTACGGATTTCAGTTCTTATTTTTTTTTCATCTTTATGTGACTTTACTTTCACAGTTTCTACACATTTTTTATGCATCACTGGGAACCCTGATCTTCTCTTTCGTGAGTAATGGTCCATATTTCCTGCATATTACTCATCACACTTTATTACACTGAATGGTAAAGGTATATAGGAACTGATTTTTTTTAAATTATTAACACAATATCTCTCACCTCTGACTTTCTCCTCTAGTACCTGGTCATGGATACACAGCTAATGCTTGGCGGGAAGCACAAATACGCCATTAACGCAGAGGAATACATTTTTGCTGCACTGAACCTCTACCTCGACATAGTAACACTTTTCATGCTAATACTTCAGCTGATCGGGCTCTCTCGTTAACACAAATCATCATTTACCAAAAAAACAAAAACAAAAAACAAACAAACAAAAAAAAAGATCAAAACCTCTACATCCACTATTGTTACACCCTGTAGCACTGAGATTACGTATTTATTTCCATACAGAATGCTTCATATTTATAGAATTAAAGAGTACCGGTGTTCATCAAATCATGCTTACAGCATAATATATGTGTATGTGATATGTGACCCAAAAAAGCACCAAACTGGTTAATTTTGTCCTGGGAATTACCAGAATGTTCTGAATCAATGGTTAACAGTCGTTTTTTCCAGGAAGTGACGTGAACTCGTTGGGTGGGGTTATCCAGCGCAGGCAAACAAGCAGATCTATTAATCGAGTGACATTTTAGGTGATATAAAAACTGTGTTCAAGAAGCTCTATGGCTAGCAGTTTGAAGGAAATGGGTATAAACAGTTATCTATTTGATCCAGAGAGAGAGGAGTCTCTTGTGGAGACTGTGAGACGTCACATTCTAGTGATTCTGAGAACAAAAGTGCTGCCAGAGATGAGTGTGACGGTAAATCCAAAATGGCTTATGCAGCTAGCGTGTTGCCAACTCGGCTTTCCTATCGTCAGTTGCTGTTGTTTGTGCAGCTCAGCACTGGCCAATAATGTGTTTCGATACATAAGTTAGTGATGCAGCCCGGCCAATCCAATGAATTTGCATTTTTCTGTCTGAGCGCAACAGGCATTATGATATTTATGTCTGAGCCCAACTCAGTTAAAATCATAAAGTGAAACAGGCCCATTGGCTACCTACATAATAAGCTGTTTTAAAGTTAAAATGTTCAATGCCTTATGGCGCTGATGTGACCGAGCCCGACCCGAACTCGAGTATCATTTTTCTAAATATTTGTCCAAAGTTTCAAACCTGGCGCAACCCTTCGGGTACCGTAGGGCTCGGGTCGGGTAGCCGCTACACAGCCAATCAAAAAGGCAACATATCTCTGAGCATGCCCAGAGTCGTAACACTCACACACTTTTAAAATCAGGCAAGGACTGATGTTGCCAGAAGGAACTGCTGATGTCATACGTGAACGTTTTAAAGAGCTAATAACACCAATTCCCCACAGGTACCCTTTAAATACATACAGTCAAATTGATCAAGGACAACATAACTCAGAGATTTTTGCTGAAGCTTAATAAACCAATAAATGATTTCAAATATAATACTGGAATGTGTGGTGTGATTCCTTTGGAAAAGATAAGATTGATTAAAAGTATCAAACAGATAATTAAATAAATAAATGATAGGTTTTTATGTAGAAAAGTTTACATTATTAATATGAGTATTAAATGGTCTTATTCTGCTAGAAGTAATGAGTGTTTTTACCTCAGCTCCATGGCCCGTGAGTGTAGGACCTCGTGTTACTTTCTGTGTCGTGTGTGGATTGTGTTTGCATGTTCTCAGTGTTGGCTGTGTCTGTGTTTGTGTGTGTGTGTGTGTGTGTGACTGGTGTCCAGTCCAGGGTGTGTCCCTGCCCTGTGCACAACATTCCAATTTGCCAAAATAAACAAGCAAATGTCATTTTATTTTACTGTAAAAATAATCAATAGAACCATGTTTGATGATCCGCAGAAAGCCACTTTAATAACGAGATTCTTGGCCTGTCGTCCTCCTCCCCCCACAGTTTATTTATATAATAAATAGCACAAAATTGTGTTATGAAATGTACTAAGATTCTGTTTCTGTGTTTCTGTTTCAGGTTTTAAGATTTAGTTCACTTGACATATTCTGACATATATAACTCTGTTATATTGTGTTTTGTGTAGTTTAGAGGTGTCCATTCACTACTGAATAGTCTGTGGGTTTTATCTTCCATTATCACTTTGCTTTGGGTGAATACAAAAGTTATCTGGTGAAACCACCCCAGCTTACGGGTTTAGCATCTCTTATTCACCTGTTCTACGTCTTGTTTGGTTCTGTGTCTGTTTACAATAACAATAACGAGCGCAACACCGATTCATGGAAAGTGGAAATAGGATTTCAAGAGAAAACAAAAATGGCAATGTTTACAAGTATCACGCCCAGTGCAGGAGTCACTGACACTCAGGATGAATCAATATTTATTTTATTTTTTTTAACAAGACATTGTGTCTGATTTCATTTTATTTCCAAGAGATACCACTGTATTTCATGTTTATTCAAAGGGGATCTATTGTACTAAATTACCTTTACCATAATGAATAATAATTTATAACACAATTAAACATGATTTAGAGGAAAGGCACACCACCAGTAATTAATAACAGTTTTTTATTTTTTTTTAACAAAGAAATGGGCAACATTATCCCTGTCTAGCAGACGATCCCAGATCGACCACTCAGAATGAGGCTATGATGTAGCACAACCCTTCGCTTCTGCTCGCAGCCATTATTGGTCTCTGTTTGAGTTGATACAGGTGGTGATTTGCGGTGATGTAGGCTGTGATTTGCGGTGATACAAGCGGTAATTCGCGGTGATACAGATGGTGATTTGCGGTGATGTAGGCTGTGATTTGCGGTGATACAATCGGTAATTCGCGGTGATACAGATGGTGATTTGCGGTGATGTAGGCTGTGATTTGCGTTGATACAGACGGCGATTTGCGTTGATACAGGTGGTGATTTGCGGTGATACAGGCGGTGATTTGCGTTGATACAGGCGGTGATTTGCGGTAATAAAGGCGGTGATTTGCGGTGAAACAGACGGTGATTTGAGGTGATACAAGCA
>JAOUQZ010043238.1:0-13483 GCA_028564935.1 Neosilurus hyrtlii | reverse complement strand
CACAGTGTATAAGTAAAGTGGTAGTGTATATGAATACACAGTGTATAAGTAAAGTGGTAGTGTATATGAATACACAGTGTATAAGTAAAGTGGTAGTGTATATGAATACACAGTGTATAAGTAAAGTGGTTGTGTATATGAATACACAGTGTAGAAGTAAAGTGGTTGTGTATATGGATACATTGCATGGTGCTTTAAACACCTGAAGTGGTCTAAAAACTGTCTAATTAAAAATATCTAAAAACTTTTTTTTGTTGTTGAATATCTCTTCATGGGGCCCTGCGATGGCCTGGCGTGCTGTCCAGGGTGTACCCCGCCCTCGCCCACAGTCGGCTGAGATGGGCGCCAGCCTTCCCGCGACCCTAAGTAGGAATATGCGGTTCAGAAGATGAATGAATGAATATCTCTTCATGGTGTGTTAGCTGCTTGTTTGGTGTACATGGTGTACATGTGAAAAGACAAATGGTGCTCGTGCACAGCACTGACTCTGCAAAAGGGAAGAAAACAGAGTGGATCAGAAAGAGGTACACAACACTATTAGAGCCAATCAGTGACAAGGGGTGTTTGTTTTCATGCACAGAACAAAAGCAGCCTGTTGTTGATTGGCTTGAGGGGAAATGTGAAATTTTGCTAGTAGAGTTGTTTCAGTGCCTTCGCAATGCTGTCGAGTTCAACTACCAACAAACTTTAAAAACCATCAGTATCAAAACACATATGAACGATGTTTTACTATATCTTAATCGCCAAGCGCTTTGAAATCCTAAAAAAAAATAATAATGAGTTGGATTTATCATAATCAGTGTCTGCTAGTATACTATGAGCGTGTACACATATTGATATACAGTAAAGGCTAAAATAGCTTGAACTGTCGTAAATAAAATAATCGAGGCTAAAACTACCAGCCGTAACAAAAATATTGTCTTTTTCAGTATTAAGATGTTTTGTGGTAGACATATGGAATTTTGTTTGCGATAGATATTTTTATTGATAGGTGTCCGAGGCTGGTGTTAAAAGAGAGCACGGTTAAATTAACATCAGCCATTGAGGAAATAAATAGATAAATAAATCTCCATTTCATTTGTATTACCTGTATTTTAATTATTTTTTTAACGAGTTCATGTTCCGGGCGGCATGGTGGTGTAGTGGTTAGGACATTCGCCTCACAGCAAGAAGGCCTGGGTTCGATTCCCAGCTTGGGTGTTTCTGTGTGGAGTTTGCATGTTCTTCCCGTGCTTGTGTGGGTTTCCTCTGGGTACTCCGGTTTCCTTCCACAGTCCAAAAAGCATGCACAGTAGGCTAATTGGCTGTTCCAAATCGCCTCTAGGTGTGAGTGTGAGTCTGAATGGTTGTGTGTTGGCACTGCGATGGCCTGGTGAGCTGTCCAGGGTGTACCCCGCCCTCGCCCGGAGAAATGTTCCTCCAACTGTTTTATTTTAGGACCTCTTACTTTTCCACCCTTTTGTTGCCACTTTCCCAACGTTTTTTTGAGCTGTGTTGCTGGCATTAGATTCAAAATGTCTCATTTAAACATTTGATGTACTGGCTATGTACTAATGTAACTCAATAAACAACATGCGCGTGTCCTTCACCTATCATGAAAGAGGGATGGGTTTGTCTGACCAACCTGCTTTGGGAGTGTAAGGAGAGAACATGACGACTCATCGACAATCGCAGGGCAACACACACACACACACACACACACACACACACACACACACACACACACACACACAGCTGCTCCAGCTTCCTCCTACAGATAAAGACATGAAGATTAAGTCAACTGGCTACTCTAAATTGCCCCACCATTGTACTAATGTGAACAAAATATGGATTTAAGCAAATTATTGCATTCTTTTTTTATAACAGCAGATGGAAATATCTGGCCAAAATGTCCGATGGAAATATGCAGAATAAATAAGTTCTTAATAGCATATTAATCGACTAATACTGGTCTGCAAAATTGCTGGTGTTGACCAGCACAACAAAAATGCAAACTTGTATTCTAAGAGACAACGAGCAAGAGATTCACTGAGTTATGTACAATCTCTCTGCATATTAGCTGAATCTTCAGCCAGATTAAAAAAAATAAAGAAAAAGTGTCAAGCTTCTAAAGAAATGAAAGATACAACAGCCAAAAAGATGCATAGGTTTAATCTACTCAGTGACTCATTTGCTAAGTTCTTTAATCCTATTGGGTTGTGGGGAGACTGGTGCTCTCTGGCGACTCTGGGAGAGGGCAGGGTACACTCTAAACAGCTTGCCAGTCAATCGCAGCACAACACACACACACACACAAAACCATTTATACCAACTCTCACACCTAGGGGCGATTTGGAATGGCCAGTTAGCCTAATGTACACGTTTTTGGGCTGTGGGAGAAAACCAGAGTACCCTGAGGAAACCCATATAAACAACAAACACCAAGCCTAGGTATGGATCCAAGCACCTTCTTGCTGTGAGGCGGACATACTATCCACTATACCACCATGCTGCCTTTTCTAATCTAGGGAAATATATTTTATTTAATTTGACAATAAGAAGGCTACGTTCTGTTTTGTTGTTGTAGGCTGCATTTTCAGTTTGCTGAAAAGTTTACAGTGTTTTTTTTTAATCCTGAGTACATTCAATAAAATACATAATCATAGCAACTGCATGGTGATTTAATGGTTAGCACTGTCCCCTTACAGCAAGAAGGTTCTGGGTTTGATTCTCATAGTCATTCTCTGTGGAGTTTATGTGATTGTCCCTTGCTTGTATTGGTTTCCTCCAGGTGCTCCAGCTTCCTCCTACAGATAAAGACATGAAGATTAGGCCAACTGGCTACTCTAAATTGCCTATAGATGTGAATTTGTTTCTGTCCTGTGTTAATAAATTGCCGCCTTATTAATTTTGTACCCCACCTCTTGCCACAGTGGACCAGTCAGCTCCCATGTGACCCATGGCTGGATACAGCTGTTTTACTGCTGTTTAAAGGTAGGATATTATGCAGCGATTTAAAACATAGGCTATATCTGGTCGTTGTTCTATATTTGCGAAGGACTCCTGATCACAGCTGTATTTACACCTTTCCATGTTACACCAGATGCACCTTACCAAAAGGTGTGAAGGGAGACTTAGTTTCTAAACTAACAAATCAGATGTGGTCCTTTATCGTGTGTGTGTGTGTGTGTGTGTGTGTGTGTGTGTGTATGATACTGTGCTTATTAACAACCTACTATTCTCACTCACTCATATGCCAAACCACTTAAACCTATGTCTGTGGGCCACCAGGTGAAAGTGGGGTACACCCTGAACAGCTCGCCAATCGATTGCAGGGCCAGCACATGCACAATTATTTACACTCACACTTACACCTGGGGGTAATAGAGAACAGCCAGTTAGCCTAATGGACATGTCTCTGGACTGTGGGAGAAAACCGGAGTACCTGGAGGAAACCTATACAGCCATAGAGAGAAACACCCTTGCTGAGGCCGGGACTCGAACCCAGAACCTCCTTGCTGTGAGATGGATGTGCTAACCACTACCAATTAATAATAACCCCTTCTGTTTTCCCCTCTGAGCTTGTTTTCTGTCCTGTCCTAATAATGTCCATCATGATTCATTACTGCTCAATGAATGACTTTTATGTTTATCTCTTTTTATCGTGTTCTTCATAGAAGGGCTTCTTATACTATATTTACTTAGGGTAAACCTAACACACACACTGATATACATTCAACATTTTGCCGAGCCACACAGTTTGATATGCTGTACATTTAAGCATGTGTGTGTTAATACGTGTTTAAGCAGTTCAAGAAGTAAAAATGTGGTCACTCATCATAAGCTTAAAAATGTCACTATCACATACATAATGGCCAAATCTTTGAAAACACCGGACCGTCACACCCATATGTGGCTCTTCCTGAAACTGGTACCACAAAGTTGGAAAGACACACTTCTCTAAAATGTCTAGAGGCAGAATGCCTAGAATGCATACTGTAGAATTAGAATGTCTCTTCACTAGAAATAAGGAGCTAAAACTTGTTTCAGCATGACAGTGCTCCTGTGCAAAAGGTGACGTCTATAAAGACTTTGTTTTGATGAGGCTGGAGTAAAAGAGCTCGAGTGGTTTGTACAGAGCCCTGACTTCAACCCAGCTTACAAAATTCTTCTTGTGCTACAACAGTTCCTGAGCTCGCAAATACTCTTGTGGCTGAATGAAAACAAATCCCTGCGGCCAGACTCCAGAATGTAGTGGAAAACCTTCCAAGAAAAGTGGCCGTTATTATAACTAAGGGTGGACATGTTCTATATGAATGCTAATTTTATTTTATTACTGCTTTTGGAATGGTATGTCTAACAAGCGAATATGGATGTAATGGTCAGGTGACCACATACTTTAGGCCATATAATTTATATTGTAAAATATAAAGATTTAGGCATTTTGTATAGACTGAGCTCCCAATATATATGACTATTGGTTAGCTTCCCGAGGCTGGTGTTTTGAGAGTGATGCAGCTCCATGAATGAATGAATGAATGAATAACTAACTGGGTTATCAAAGACCAGCCATGCCTCTTACTGTCTGTAGTGAGAGGCATCTAAAAGAACCATTGCTGACTTTCAAAAAGAGTTTCTGCTCTGCAATGTCCTGGCAAGCTGTCCAGGGTGTACTGAGATGGCCCCAGCCTCCACACAACCCTAATTAGAATTAAGCAGTTCAGAAAATGAATGAATGAAATTGAATAAATAAATCTCCCCTATATTTCCTGACTATGGTCAGAAGGGAAAGCAGGAAAGGTTAACCCTGAGCTTTGTTTTCACTGCCTTTCACTTGCTGCTTTTAATTTTTCATTTGTTTCACCTGTTTGTTAGTATAATTATCCGTTCATCAAGTTAATGTTCTGTGTTGTTTTGTTTAGCAAATGTTTTTCTGCCTGCCTGAGTTTGATTGTGTGTTTTTTGTTCAGTGTGAGTCTCAGTGGTGGTGTATGAGCCTCTATTTTTGTGGGCTTCAGTTTCACTATTAATAATAAATCTGTGTTTATTACTGGTAATGCGGCAGCTTTAATGGGTTTTCTGTTGGGGCCTGGACACGGAACAACCATCCAAGTCATCATTCATGCCTATGCGGCTCCATTCAGGAGCTCCGCCATAAAATTAGCATAATTATTATAACTGGAAAATCAATTGTGCTTCCTTCATCCTGATCAGAAATCTGTATAGACTAATGTTAAGGTGTCATATAGCCAGATGTTCAGATGTTTATCTCATTTTTAACCATTCAGGTGGAATTTAGAAGTAGAACTACACAAAAATATGGGTGGAGGAAGTATAGAGTTGCCTAAGAAACATGAGCATCTGCGATGCAAACATCTCAGCCGCCATGTCTCCTGGCAGTAACTGCGATGTATTCATGTCAGTCATTGTTCCATGTACATTTTGGAAATACCTCCAGAGAAAAGAACAGTGTCATCTGGTAATTCATGTATGCCCCATGGATGCTTTCACAAACTGTTCAACTGATCCAGCACTTGACATGTTTAAACTTTCCATGAATATAATTCACGCCCTGCTGCTTTTTAAGGAACTCCCTAGCTTTCGCGAATTCCAATAGAAATGCCTAGAACACTTATGGTATAATGTTGGTTGACCCCGTAAGGCTAAAAATCACCTACCATGGTTTCTGGTTTTATATACGTCCAACTAGCATGTGTGTGCCACAAACACACACTTAGCCTTGCAAAGCCCTGGCAATAGTCATGGAAGAAATATCATTTTATTTATTCATTTATTTATTTATTATTATACACAATGGGTACGAAAAATATTCAGACCCCCTTACATTTTTCACTCTTTGTTACATTGCAGCCATTTGCTAAAATCATTTAAGTTAATTTTTTTCCTCATTAATACATGCACAGCAATCCATATTGACAGACAAACACAGAATTGTAGACATTTTTGCAAATTTATTAAAAAAGAAAAACTTTGTGAAATATCACAAAGACATCGAAAGACAAAAACAACAATGACACTCTCAAGTTTTCTGGCATTATTCTCCCAACTAACCAATGAATAACACACTTTTTCTTCTTCTTATTATTATTATTATTTATTCATTCTTATTCACAAAGACAAAGCTGGAAAATGCATTCTACAGAGTGACTGATAAATATATCAGCGAATTTATGGAATGGAATGATGACCAACAACTATGTTGTTGGGATCTCCCCTTCCCCAAATTTCCAACATGAAATTTTTTTAAAACAAACAAACAAACAAACAAACAAACAAACAAACAAACAAACAAACAAACAAACAAACAAACCTTGAGACGGACAATATAAATTAGTACTAACAAAGCAAAAACCGTTGTGTAGTGATGAATATACAATCAGCTATGTGTATGTTGTCTGCTGTCGCTAAGCAGCTATGACTGCTGCACAGCGAGCGGAACAGCAACACTAATTGTGCTCCCCGCCTGACTCGATTTACGTGGTGGCGCATGTGCGGCACGATTACAGGAAGTTTGAGCTGTTGACAGAGCCACTTTGGTTGGGCTCAGTGGCCTTCCGAGAATTCCACTGGCGACTTGATTTATGTGGTAGCGCATGCATGGCAGAGTTCTCACAGGCGTTGCCACCACCTTCCATGCAGGAATAAACAGGTCTGAAGAGATACATGAAATGCATTTTAATTCTTTATAAAAAATACTAATTAACTAACTAACTAACTAGATAAATAAATAAATAAAAATATTCCACAACAACATTTCAATAAACGTGTCTGTCAATAAAAGCCTGTTGCTATTCCAAAAAACTTTCCGATTTGCTAGCATGCGTAGGATCATTATCCTGTTAAAATGATACACCTCTGGTTCTGCATCAACCTTTGGAAAGATGGTGCACATTACCTTTCACCACTGTGGTATGACACAGAATTCACACTTGAATTTTATCCTAAAAAGTTGTTTCTGGTCTTCAACACATTTGTGGCTGTGGCCAAATAAGTGCACTATTCCAAACACATTATTGCACAGGCCCTGGGGTTGGCTGCACAAAACGCTTTCCTTTTCCCTGTGAAGTACATTTCTCCTTAGCTAAGGGATTTACTCAAGGGCGTTACACAAAACTCCTTGAAATGTTTGGTTTTTTTGTTAAGGAAAAACATCAAAGGAATACCTGCACTAAAAGAGATTTTCAGTTCCTATCCCATACCCATGATGCATCGGGCCACTTTGTTGATAGTTTCTGTGGCTGTGTATGTTTTACCTGAGAGGGTTCCAAGACCCCTGTAGAACCTGTTCTCTAGGACAAGCATTCATTCACACTCACGTTTTCATCTAAAGACAATCAGTCTAAAGTGCATGTCTTTGGCCTGTGAGAGGAAACCAGAGCACCCTGAGGAAACACTGGTACCTGGACACTGTAGACTCTCCCCACACACACAAACATCCACCTCAACTGATTGTTGCACAGAGACACTTCGACACTTTACAAACTTACAGACACTGTCACTTTTTGCACACAGACACTTTACAGACTTTTACTTTTACTAAAAAAGTCGCCACTGCAAGAAATTATATTTCATTATATTGCCTGTACATTTGCATTTTATTTTATATTACATTCACATTTTATATTACATTTGCATTATATATATATATATATATCCTATATTTTATGTCATATGTATATTTTATTTTATTCTATATATTTTCTTATTTCTATCCTTTTGCATTTTATATATTTTTTATATTTATCTGACCCTTTTTTTTTGCTTTGATACTTTATTCTTTACATTTTGGACAGTCGTACTAAGCATTTTACAACATATTGTGCTGTATCTAATTTGTATGTGACAAATAAAATTTGAATTTGAAATAAAAATGGAAACCCACAAAGCCACAGAGAACATTCCGACAGAAACATAATTTCCAAAACCCAGGACCGTTTTGCTGGTAAGGCAATATTGTTAACCCCTACACTACTGTGTCCCTTAAAGAAAAATTACAACATTTACAGTTTCCATGGAGATTATTTGTTTGTTTGTACTTGTATTCGCTTTGATACCTCATTGCTTACAGTGAAGAAAATTGAAGAAAAGACAATAAAACCAAACTGGTGGGAGGAGGAAACATTTATACTGCATTTCTGAGGGGTACAATAAAAGTACGCAAAAGGTGCATATTAATTATATAGCCTAACTTGGTAAAGGTTTGCACTCTCTAAGTGATCCTGTGCTTTTTTTTCCACATTGGAAAGCCTTGCAAGATTAATTAGAGTTGTGCTGACTTTGTTTAAATCTACTACAGTTTAAACACTGGCACAGTACTTTACATTTTAATGGTAGCATGTTGGAGAGAAAACATTGGTGACTACAGGCAGATCTAAAGACCAATGAAGAATCTGTAAATGATGTATGAACAATCTCTATGAGTTTATTTATTGTGGATAATAGACATGACACAGTGATTTAAATTGCTTACCCACATAACTACAGTGATGGACTGATGTTTGATCCAGATTGTGTTCTTTGTATTGCACCCAGTGTCCTGAGATAGGCTCAGAGAACCTGTCTCAGTGCTGTCTATCATGGTTCTAGAAAATCTCCCATACGTGAGATCTGTTTAATGTGAAGGACATTCCATGATATGCATGCAATATTGTTTTATAAAAGTTGTTATATACACAACTTTTAAATAGAAATAATAAATAGCAGTATAAACTCTAAACACCTGTGAATAAAAGCTTAGCACTGGGATATACAGTATTTACATTGAAGGCACTATAAGATGAAGCATAAATAGCAGCATCTGAGTGGATATAAACCTGGGTGTAAATATAAATGAAGTAAAGTGCGGCAGTGCAAGACAGTCACAGAGTTTGTGGATTCAATGTCCTTTTACAGAGAGCTAATGTCTGTGTGAGAGTCAGCAGAGTGGGGGAGAGGGTGTGTGAACAAGTGAGTTAAAAAAGGTTCAAAAACAAAACAGCTCAAATCAAGAAGAGTCCTCTTCACTGCACACTGTTTTAGAACCGAGGAGGAGGTGATATCCCGCCGTTTCCTTGAAACTTGAAGCACCACCTGGTGAGGTCAAAGAAGTATAGAAGTAAACCTAAACCTGTTGCCCCACCAAGTAATATGACCTCTGGCACAAAACTGAGTTTTGGTGAGGGTATTGTAATCACTTGTTTGTCTGTATGTTTGTTTGTCAATTAATAAAATCTTGACCTCACCCATCCACAGATTTTCGCCAAATACAGTGGGGACACTACCCCTCCTGACTCCTAGACATGATTTAATTTTGGAATGTCAAGGCCAAAGGTGAAGGTCAGAAGAAGGTCACAATGTTTTGGATAGAGCACTTATAGCTTTGAAACAAGCTCATCATGTTACCTCCTGATGCTACCTGACTCCTCTCCACCTGCAGAGGGTGCTCAATCACACCCTCGCTGCCACACCTTACTTCCGCTACTGCTGCTGACGCTACTACAACAATACTAACCAGCAAGGAGAGCTTCTAGCCCCAATAATTTGGCATGATTACACATTTTCATTTCTATTTTATCTGACACATAGTCTGCATTCATAAGAATATTTGAAGTTCTCGACACATCACAGTATCATGGACCAGCTCAAACTTTCCAGGACACATTCACCCACGGCTCTTATTATCTCACAAATGCTTTTGGAAATATTGGATCAATAAAGAGGTCAGGTGGTTACCCTTAAGAGAAATATGATCCCGATGTCAATTTAATCAGACCATTTCAAATGATTAACAAGAAACATAAATATCCTCTCATAAAGCCTTTGATCGATTCTCCTGCTCTAAGCTACTCATTCTCAAATCTATTACAAGAGCTGAACATTTAAGCACAACGTGTCCTACATGGGGGAAGGTGGGGGGGGGGGGGGGTGTTGAACAGGGAACTAAGGGTGATCCATCATATTACTAAGGACATTGTGTTCCGTTTGCTAAGTGATGCCTTTATTTAAGGAGGAATCATAAGAGAAAAGAATAACATAAAAAAATGGATTAAAAAACAAAAACAGCTTGGTTCTTTGTAAGTGTGGTGGTAGAGTTGTGTTGTTGGGCTATCTAGCCTGCTCAGCTCCAAGAGAATAGGTGAGTGTGTGTACATGGGTACATACGCAAGTCTCCTAGCAGCCTCGGAAAACAAGAGCTTCTGTGTGCACTCTGTGTGAAGCCACCCTTTGCATGTCTGCAGGCAACCAAGAGAAAGAAAAACTATTTTTGCTCTGTTTTATCATCCCCAATCTCAATCACATGCCACATGACCTTGCAGTGTATGCGCACTTCACTGAGTATGTGTATTCTCTTTGTTGCTAGTTGTTCAGCTGTGTCAGCCTGGTGCCAGCTAATATGGGCACAGCTTCACAAATATGCCTAAAACATTTTTATTATGATCAGATTATAGATGAAACCTTCCACAGATCCACCGTCATTCATTACACACATTTAAATGCAGTTAAAACAAATTCATCCAATGAACAGTATTTATATTTTATATTCATATACAGAAGGGCACAATTTGATTGGTCTGCTCTCTTGTGATTAAAATTTTTTACTGGAACAGTCATTGTCACTTGGAGCAAGCAGCATCATTATTACCATGCTTTAAAATTAAATACATGAATAAATGAATGAATGATTAAATGAACGAACAAACAAACAAACAAATGAATCAATAATCTAATTTTAGTTTGTTTTTTTATGTTTCCATGTGTGTTTTTTTCTTTATGGTCTCTGAATCTGGGTGAAGAGACGGGAAAGTGGTGGCTTTGGGCGATGTTTACAAAATCACATGCCCTGGTGTATAAAGAAGTTGTTAACCAAAAGCCAGTTTTACTCACAAAATAAAAAAAAAAAAGTCTAACCTCAGTATATGATTAGATCTGTTAACTCTTTCTACGACTCCAGCAAGAAAAGCCATCAAGGACCTGCTGAAGGATCAGGCAGTCGTAGAAAGTGAGCAGAGTTACCAGAGGATTACCTTTCGTGTGAGGTACGTGGAAGGTCCTGTGACTCGCACTGTGATTTTTGTTCCACAGGAAATTGTGAGTGTGTTTGTCTGTCCGCAGTCCACGCATGTGTGCTCGGGCCTAGTAAGTTGTTACCTTTCGCATGAGCTATATGTATTACTGATGTTATTATTACTAGACATTTGACAGTTCATGGAAATTGTTTTAAGATAACATTACGATAGTCATTACATTTACATAGACAGGAACTTTTCGATTAGTCTAATGCCGGGATCGAATTAGATCATTCCAAGTTTATCTTCGTCTTCAAGTTTTCAAGTTAGACAGAGAATAAATGTGTCCGAAGACTCCAAGAGGTACGTTTTTAAATTAAAATTTCTCCACTAACGACATATTAACTAATGTCATGACATCAGTAATGTTCTTAGTAGTAATAGCATTAACACGTCATTTCAAATTCAAATTTATTTGTCACATATAAATATGTTACCTGACGTTAGGCCCTATTATACAACAACAAGAATCTGACATTATATATGCCAGTTGGTGCCATGTGAAAGGTTAGTGAACATGTGTGTTCACTCAACCAGTCATTTAAAAAAATATTCCGGAAAAGTGGAGTTTAGGTTAATGTGTACAATTCTGTTATGGCTACTATTAAGGAACACTACGTGATAAGTGTGCAGTATGGTGTTTTGTACACAAGTCTCAGAGAACATAAATACGCCAAGAGACTGATTACGCATACAGTAACGTATTTACTCTCGCGGTCGCACTTTTTTCTACCAGCGAGTTTCGAATTCTTACATCCAGCACCATTAACATAACCATGTTCTGAGGTTTGCGTATTAACTTCGAGAGTGAAATTGGCTTTCAGTTAATGACTTCTTTATACACCAGGGCATGTGATTTTGTCAACATTGCCCAAAGCCACCACTTTCCCGTCTCTTCACCCAGATTCAGAGGCATAAAGACACTTCATTGTTTTATATCTGCTCTCCTGATAACATGAGTGTGTTTGTCTGTGTGTTCATTCTGATGCTTGTCTTTCATCTGAAATGGTTAAATGGCTCGAGAATGATGGCAGGATGAAAAAAGTGGAGAGCAGTTTGAAGATGTTTGTACGTTTTATTTTAACTGTGATGCGTGACATGCAAATTGTACCCGTGTTTAAGAAAGGTGTTTTTGTGGTTTGCGAGTGAGGATATTATAAACACTTTTCAGTGGGACATAACACAAATAAGTGTGACGGGATCATCTAAATCAAATATTTGTTAAGGAGCTTGCACAAATATTTATTGCGGAAAACAAGAACTACAGGCTTGAAGACAGTATTATTAATATTACTGTTGTCTGGATTTATCACTGAAGTATTCACGACATGCGTGGCACAGGGGTGCAGTAAGTAGCACTTCTACCTGACTTCTAGAGGTCCCTGGTTTTCCCCCCACCTCCCAAAAACAATCTGAGTTTACAAACCAAAAAAAAAAGTGTAATTTTGAACCGAAACCACAGACCCCTCCATGTGTGATTTAAACAGTAAACTGTATGGTCAGTGTTACAGGTTTTATTGTATGTGTTTGCTGATTGATCAAATGCAATTATGAGCATATAAATTTGAACATATTTAAAGGCATGTCCTGTGCAACGTATACTCAATGCATGGTCAGACGTCACTATTTATCACAACGAAGTGTTCTCTTGCCAAGACAAAACTGTAATTACTCATTTCTCAATTTTACATCAATAACGGGGTACAAAAGTGTTCGAGGACTTGCACAGCAAGGTTCCAAATCCGCCATTGACCTTCATTTACAAAAATACCTTATGCTGAAGTGGATTTACACATAATTCAGTGACGATCACTTTGGATGGGTTAAATGCAGAGGCTATTATTTTCTTTGCGTGATTAATACAATATATATATATATATAAGAAGAAAAGAAAAAAGCACTTCTGTAAGTCGCTCTGGATTAATGCTGTCTGACCAGTCAAGCAAAAATCCGGCTGTATCTGAATGCGTTTGAAGGTTTCTCTCTTCCCGTAGTGCCCATGACCTCTGCCAGTGATCTGGGATAGAAATCCTCATTTTCTGTTGTTCCTTGTCATGTTTACGTCTTGCCCTTTTCCGGTTAGACTCAGTTGTGAATACTTGCCTTTTGCACGTCACCATTTTTAATTTGTCACGTGATCCGCACTTTCCGAAAATGACGTCACAATTTTTGTGTACACAAACTGCAAAATTCAAGTCTGTAACTTGGTATGTGGTCAGGTTTGTTTGTTTACATTGCTTAGTTCTTATTCAGAGAGAAAAAAATCATGATACCTCGCACTTCAAAGAGTTATGATCTGTAATGATGGTCAAAACCACATGTGTTTTTTAGTTGATGTGTTTAGTAGATAGATAGATAGATAGACAGATATATATATATATATATATATATATATATATATATATATATATATATATATATATATATATATATATATA
>JAOUQZ010043237.1:0-13484 GCA_028564935.1 Neosilurus hyrtlii | reverse complement strand
CACACACACACACACACACACACACACACACACACACACACACACACACACACACACACACACACACAGATATATAAACCTCAGACAAAACACATGCATACACACATACACACACACACACACACACAAACTCATGCATACAGACACACATATACATACACACATATATACACACATACAGACACACACATACAGACTCACACACAGACTCACACACACAAACACACACACACTGCTAAACACACACACACACACACACACACACACATTTTTCATAAAAGGCAGTGGAACAGGAGGTAAAAACGAGTGGTTGTGTTCGTTTATGTCACGATGAAGACCGTATGTTTATTTATTTTTTTTATTTATTATTAATTTGTGTTTGAATAAATTAAAGTGTACAAATGAAATAAATGTATGTATCCTGAACTTGAGGTGTAAACACTGGAACTTTCTTAGACACTTTTCTGAATTTTGTTCACAATCAACAACATTACTGCAGTATATTTTTCTGTCATAAACATTTCATGAATTTCAGAATAATTTATTCAGTAACGTCCATTTAAATAAAATGTTGTGACACACTTATGAACATGAATAAACACACAGCTGCAACAGTTACTCCTGATTTAAAAAAGGACAGTTTCTGCTACTGTGTTGGGTGACAGATGTGAGTGTGTGTGTGTGTGTGTGTGTGTGTGTGTGTGTGTGTGTGTGTGTGTGTTTGGAGGGAAAAAAAAAGCTACTTTATTCAGTGAGTGAACAGATGAAGTGTGCGGTGACGCTCCTATATACACTGCCTTTCATCTCACACTGTGTGTGTGTGTGTGTGTGTGTGTGTGTGTGTGTGTGTGTATGTGTGTGTGTGTGTGTGTATGTGTGTATGTTATTTATATATTCAGACAGATGCTCAAAGCATTGAATTTGTGATACAAGTGTCCTGAATTCCCTGAACAAACACACATACAGGTCTGTAGTAAGAAGTCTTTATATTTTTTATTATGAATTGCAAATGAAAACGCTAATAAAAGACGTGTCTTGAGTTCTGAACAAGCCATCATGATCACTATACTGTCTGTAACTGTCTGTCATCATATGTAACCATCTGTAACTGATGCATGGGTGTGAGGGTGCGGGGGGTTGTTGCTCAGTAAGGTTCATTTACCATACATTTTAAAATGAGTAATTAACACTTGGTGCGGTTCAGTGGTGTCATGGTTAACACGTCTGCCTCTCAGTAAGAAGGTCCTGGATTCGGGTCTCGGTTTCTGTGTGGAGTTTGTGTGTTCTCCCTGTGCTTGCTTTGGTTTTCTCTGTGTACTCCGGTTTCATCTCACAGTACAGAGACATGTACTGTACATCAGACTAATTGGCTGTTCCAAATTGACCCTAGGTGCGTGAGTGTAAATGGTTGTGTGCTTGTTGGCCTTGTGATGGTCTGGCGAGCTGTTCAGGTTGTACCAAGCTTTTGCCCAGTGTCAGCTGAGATAGACTCCGGGCTCTGCAAATAAGAGAGGAAGTGAGTGGTTAACTCTCCTCACTTAAACCATGCAGCAATACACACTTCAACGTAGCCTAGACACACCTGCACAAACTCCGTCCCCGAGTGGCCAACTTTCAGGTAACCTCAGAATTAGCTTCAATGTCAGGAATTATGTTTGAGTTCTAAATGATGAAGTGTGCAATTTCAGTATGAAATCTTACCTGAGACATGAACTCACACATTGACGAATCACATCAAATTTCATCCTGAACCTCGGCATGTCCTGGTGATTTGCTAAAACTTTGTTATTGAACAGGAGATATTAAACCTGAAGTGTCTGGAATTAAATCTGGAGTAAAGCCTGTCAGAGTAATTAGTGCTGTAATGTTCACTCTCTTAACCAGCGCCCTTTACATCCTCATACAGCAGTTTTAGTCCTGACCTCGGGTCACCTCGTTTTTCAGTTAGAAAAGCTAATTAATCTCCTAAACTGTGTGTGTGTGTGTGTGTGTGTGTGTGTGTGTGTGTGTGTGTGCATGTGTGTGTGCTGCTGGTGAACAGGGCTGAAGATCGCAGCGATGATTTCAGCGTGTTTGTGATTTGAGGAGAAACGCAGCACAAATGCAAATGTCTGAATGTAAATATTTTAACATGGCTTTCTTGTGTAAATGCTCTGTCCACTCCAAAGCGTGATGTGAGTAGTCATGTCCGAATGTGTGATGTCATGATGTCATGGCAGCAAAACCACTGAATTTTTACGTCTCAAGTGTCTTTCTTTTTTAGAGAAGAAAAAGTCGCAGAGAAACCGCTTCACATCTGATTACCTATAAAGTTTTATTTGCTTTTCAAGATTTAAATGTGATGGAAGCGTACTGCTGCCACACCAAAAAATAAATAAATAAAAAAATTTAAAAAGAGCAAAAAAACACAAATCAGTATCACGTTATAATGTATAAAGTTTGTTCTTAATAGAATATACTATTTACTTTATTATAATTAACAAATATGCTGCGAAGGTGAGGTGGATATTGTTTTAGTATATATTACATGGGAACATCAGCACACAAACACACTAAAATGTGAATTTTATAGTTTCTTTTTAAAATATTTTAACCATGACAGAGTCAGTTAGGTGAGCACTGGGCTCCGAGCTAAAGCTAACCTTGTTACTAACTTTCCTTCACACTAAAGTTATTCCATCAACAACATTAAGAAGGAAATAATTAGATGGTAAGAACATATATTTTTATGAATTAAGTGTTTTTTCTTATCAACCAAACAGATTTAGTTCATTCACTCACTCATTCTTTATACCGCTTCACCCTGTTTGGGTCACAGAGGGTGGAGCCTATCTAAGCAAACCCTGGATGAGGGCGGGAAACACTGTGGACAGCTTGCAAGACCATCACAGGACCAAGACACCCACAACCATTCACACTCACACCTAGGAGCCTAATGTGCATGTCTTTGGACTGTGGGAGGAAACTGAATTACCTGGATGAAACCCCTGCACGCATGGGAAGAACATGCAAACTTCAAACAGAAATGCCCCTGCCGAGCCCGGGACTCGAACCCAGGACCTTCTTGTTGTGATGTGGACGTGCTAACTGCAAGTGTATTTAATTGTACTTTATATATTCTGTCTTAATAACATTAAACAGTAACAACACACTACACCACCGATGCAATCTTTTTTTCATTTACAACTATACATTTTATTGTCATAACAACATGATGTCAACTATTTAATACTCTGTCTCTCATGGGTGTGTCCTGTCCAGCAAATTATTTTGTTTTATTGAGCAAATTAGTACTGATTGGTTCTATTTCTGTGAGGTCCCCCTGTAGGACTTAGTCATGTCTGTTCTGTTTGATCTGCTCTCTCCACTCCCGTGTGTGTTTCTGATTATGTAACATTACGATCTGGCCCGACATGGACACAGCGGACAGAGATCTGATCAGCCAAGTGCTTGTGTCACAGGAGCTGCAGATCAAAGTCCATGAGACCCAGTTATGTATGTTAGCCACGAGAGTGCAGGAGCTCGCGGACCACCAGGACTGATTTCAACAGGATGTGTGCGCGCAGGTGAATCTGCTGAGCGCACAGCTGCGTCAGATAACTGTGAGTCTGGAGCGGCTGCTTTCACCTCCGCCGACCACACCGGCGTCCCCCCCGCCAGCTGCCACCCTGCCTCCAGTAACCCCCCCGCCTCATCCCGTTCGCCTTGCCTTGACCGAGAAGTTTTCGGGAGAATCCGGGAAGTGCTGCTCCTTCTTAGTTCAGTACGAGCTGCACTTCCTGAATGATCCAGCTGCCTTCGCCACCGAACAGGCTCAGGTGGAGCTCATGATCTCCCACCTGTCAGGAAGAGCGGCAGCGTGGGCCACAGCGGAATGGGCTCGAGGCGCAGCGGTATGTCAAGGTTGCCAGGTATGCAAAGAAACACACACCAGAATGTTCGATCATTTCCCCCCTGGATCGTGATGCTTCCAAGGCGCTGCTTGGACTGAGACAAGGTTCTTGGAGGGTGATTGATTATGCCATTGAGTTCTGAACATTGGCCGTCGACACCGGCTGGAATTCTGCCGCCATTAAGTACGCCTTTAAGGGCTTGGCGAGGAGATCCGGGACCACCTCGCCCCTCATGAAACTCCCGCCGAGTTTGAGGGCCTAGTGGACCTGGCGATCCTTATCGATTACCGGCTTCAGGAGAGGGAGTTGGATTGGCGCCGAGCCACTAGGGGGACCTTCGCGCGCCGATAGTTTCGCCCTGGGTCACCGGTGTTTTCACCGCCTAGCATGGAGCTAGCGCCCCCTCCCGTCCTGGAGGAGCCTATGCAATTAGGACACACCAAGGTGAGCCCAGGGGAGCGCCAACATCGCCAGAAGATGGGAGCATGCTATTACTGTGGGCAGGCTGGCCATCAAGCAGATTCTTGTCCGGCCAAGAGAACCGGTTCACTGGGCCTAAGGATTGCACGGGTAAGCAGAGACACTTGCACACATTTTTCCCGTCGCACATTGACTGCTGTATCTTTGCTAATCAAGGGCAAAGCTATTTCCATCCAGGCATTCATCGATTCAAGGGCCGAGGAAAACCTGATGGACTACTCTCTAGCCAGGAGGTTGGGCATCACGGAGAGTCCACTCGCCCAACCAGTCACCGCCCGTGCACTGAACAACCAGTTGTTAAACCATGTTACCCACAGAACAGAGACCCTCCTTATGTCTATTGGTGGGGATCACACCGAATCCATCGCGTTCCATCTCCTAGATTGCCCACATCACCCCCTCGTACTAGGGTTCCCTTGGCTGAGGGCTTACAACCCTCACATGATCTGTGAGACGGGGGTAATTAGGAGCTGGGACCCCGCCTGTAGTTTGTCTTGTCTGGCTGCACCCCCTTCTGTTCACGGATCTCTGGAGGGTAAGGCAAGCCCTGTATCGGAGTCGGGCCCCCTGAATGTCAAGCCTGACGGCCCGTCCCACCGATACAAGCCGAGCTCTTCCTCCAATCATGTGGGGGTAGCATCAAAGGAGGGTAACCATGTAAGTCCACAGTAATCAAGAAAAGACACAAGAGGAGGGCTGTAGGAGATAGCAGCTCTGAATCTGTTGTGGAATCAGATCAGGAATCACTGACCAAGACTTAGACGGGAAAAAGGAAGAAAATGTGAAGAAGAAAAGAAAAGCCACAGGAGGATTCCCCTCATTCACGCTCAATAAGTTCATCGGAGTCTGAGGGGGAATCGGAGTTCAAGGATAGGAGGGCCGTTCAGGACGTCCTGGAGCTTTCCCGCAGAAAAGGGACTTTCAGTTCCAGGAAGAGGCTTAAAGACGTCCCTGGTGCTCGTCGACAATGAGAGACATAATAGTAGGCGGAGACCTCCCCCTGACAACCGTCTGGTGCCACCCACCAGTCCTCGCCCACCACCCGAGATGGTGGAGGATGGCCCAGCCTATCCGGTCAGGAGTCTTCTGGCGGTATACAAGAGGGGTCGGGGGAGACAGTTCTTGGCTGACTGGGAGGGCTACGGTCCCGAGGATCGCTCCTTGTTACCAGCAAGCTCCATCGCCGACCTCACTCCCACCGTAGGGCTTAGTCATGTCTGTTCTGTTTGATCTGCTCTCTCCTCTCCCGTGTGTGTTTCTGATTACAGGCTCCACCCTGATTAGCTCACCTGTTCCTCATCCCCACGGAGGATAAAAGGGGGCCGCTTACCTTGTCCCGATTGCCAAAATTGTGGCTCTGCATCGTGTCCATACACAGAACTTCACTGTCTCCTTTTATATCTGGATGTAAAATTAAAGAAACTTTATGTTTTGTTTATTATTGATTAATGTGCACATATCTAAGTTCTCAAAAAACAGAATGATTCAGTGTATTTACAAACTCCCACAATACACTGTGGTAGGAGTCCAAATGCACATAATGCACATATCGATGTAAAGTGAACATAATAACACACTGTTTCAGACACAAACACAGCTGGAGTGTGTGGAGTGTGTGTGGGTGTGTGTGTGTAAGTTCTCTCATAAATATTTGAACACCTGCTACTGAGAGCTGTAACACAACAAACCACAAAAACTGTTAGAATTTATTATTATAGAACTTTCCCTAAAATAACAAACAGACCTGAAGATATTTGAGTGTGGTGGAGTGTAGAGCAGAACCCCCTCCTGACACACTGCTCTCAGAAATACTTACATGCTCAGAACAAAGGGTTCAGAGATCGAAATGTATACTGCATCTCATTCCCTCATTAGATCATTGCATCATTAGATCATTACATTATTACATTATTACACCATTAAATTATTACATCACTGAATTATTAAATTATTACGTTATTACATCATTACCTTACTATATCACTGCATTATTACATCATTACATCACATCATTCCATTATTACCTCATTAAATTATTACATCACTGCATTATTACATTATTACATGATTACATTATTACATTATTACATTACTGTCACTGCATTATTGCATCATTACATCACATCATTCCATTATTACATCAATAAATTATTACATCACTAAATCATCACATAATTACATGATTACATCATCACATCATAATCTCATTGCATAATAACCTCATTACAATAAGTTGAGTTTATACATCATGCCAATCTATAGTTCTCATTCATTCATTCATTCATTTCCTGAAACGCTTAATCCTAATTAGGGTCACGGAAGGCTGCCGCCATCTCAGCCAACTTTGGGAGCCACCGCAGGGTTCTATTGTTCTGTAAAAAAAAAAAATAGCATATATGAAATAATAATAATAATAATAATAATAAGAAGAAGAAGAAGAAGAAGAAGAAGAAGAAGCAGAAAATGTGTCTCATTTACATCAGATTTGCAATGAATTTAGTGAGACCGTCCAACACCTTGTCGGTGGCTGTCCTGCTATGGCACTTGAAGAGATATGATGGCATGGCTCGTTCCTTCTGCTACCCCCCTGCGCCATGCTTGTGGCTTTGACTCCAAGGTCCTGCCTTGGTATGATCCTGAACATGTTCAGGGCGTCATGGAAAATGATAGCTTCAAACTGTTGTGGAATAGGCCCATCTACAGCCTTTGAAAAATAGAAGCTAACAAGCCTGATCTTGTCCTGTATGACAAACCCAACGAAGTTATTTATATCATCAAATGTTCTATCCCTTTTGACAGTAATGTGATTGGCAAGATTCAGAAGAAACATACCAAGTATGCAGACCTTGTTTTTGAAATGTCTCGCTTGCATCCACAGTACACAATCGTCCGACTCCCCATTGTTCTCAACGCCCTTGGTTTGGTGTCTCGTGAACTACTAACACAGGTCAAGAGAGTACCCGGGTTCGCTACCGGGAGCACAGGCCCTTCTGACAGTCTGGGCAATGCAGAAGGCTGTAGTACTGGGGAGTCTTCATATTCTCCGAAAAGTTCTTGCCGGGTTCAACCTGGCAGTGCTTCCTGGGAGAAATCCCATTCACTGTCTGGGCTGCGTGTAGAAGGGGCAAAGGTACCTGAACTGATAATGAGCTTAACCAGCCTGATGTGCCAGGACCACCCAACCCTCTTCTGCTGCATATATTCATTTTTAACTCAACACAATAATAATAATAATAATAATATTTCTGCCACTGGCTGCTGACAGAAAATCTTTTCAACTGTAGAGAAACTCCTTTGAGGAAGGTGTACCATGAAGTACAAGTACCATGTACAAGTACAAGTACAAGTACCATGAAGACACAAATACATCAAATCAAATGCATCTCAGAAAGCATAGCATGTCAAACCTCGACATGGATGAACTACAACAGCAGATGGTTGCGTCTACCAGCCAAGAACCAGAATCTTAAGCTATCGTGGGCTCACCCTTACCAAATCTGGACAGCTGAAGACCAAAAAGGACAGATTTTTTATTTGTTTATTTATTTATTTTACGTTCTGGTCTTATACTGAAAGCTTGCAATTACGTTGAAGCCACTAGCCACATAACTTTAGAGCTCTGTTTCTGAGTAAAATTACACCACAGGCATCACTACAGACTTCATTCATCCGATTATTTCATTTGATCAGAATGTCCAGAATAGAGAGCGTTTTTATTAAATCATGCCAGACTAAAAATTAAATTTTGTATTCTGCAGCTTCAGATCGGATATTCTACAGCAGCAGTTTTGTTGTGTGCATCTGTTGTGAGATAAGCACTCAACATTCTGCTGTTTTTACATGTTTTCTTTCTAATTGTCAAAACACTGCCAACTTATCTCTGATAGAATTACCTTCTTTACTAGTATGGTAGGTAGCTGAAATGCAAACAATGAATGAATCTTCAAGGGAAGAATTGTGTGGCCTGATATTAAAAAAAATAACAAACAAACAAACAAATAAATAAAGATTTAATATAAAAATAAAATTAAAGGGTTACAACAGCATTATGTTCTGAAAATTCTATGAAAGGTTTGTAAAAATCCGTTTACAAATATAGAAGGTATTGCAGATTAACAATGGCAAGCCCCTTGTGGAGTAATGACAAAATCCATCCCGAAACGTGATTTAATACAAAAACTAGCTGGCCAATCAGAGCGCAAGGTACCTCCAGTAGGCACAGGTGCATTGATTAACCTGAAAAATCAGAAAGATTCCATATGAACTGTATATGCAGCTTGCGAAATGT
This sequence comes from Neosilurus hyrtlii, assembly GCA_028564935.1. Classification (NCBI taxonomy): domain Eukaryota; kingdom Metazoa; phylum Chordata; class Actinopteri; order Siluriformes; family Plotosidae; genus Neosilurus; species Neosilurus hyrtlii. The sequence continues at coordinate 4,823 of JAOUQZ010043237.1, read as the reverse complement.
GTGTAAAAATTGAAACTCCACTCCAATTAGGTAATATTAAAACGATAGTGAATTGATTCATATTTTATATTTTTGTTCCATTTTTTTTTTTTTTTTTGGGGGGGGGGGGGGGGGGGGGTCCACATTAGTTTTTTTACGTTTGTGAAGTGTTGAAGGTGAGGAATTCAAGACAGGAAGCATTTACTTCGATTAACTACTGGACTTCCAAAGGAAAGAAATGCATAATTTTATTATATTTTTCACTGTTCACATGTTTTTTCCACTTCTATAAGCTTAAATCAAATATATTTCAGAAAAAAAATCAGGCTTATTGCTTTTGTAGTTAAATCAAGGCATTGTGATGCCATAGGCCTATTTTTGTTGTTGAAATCAGAGTGTAAACTGCAGTACATGTTTCATCAAAACAGTAATGTAAATCTTAAAAAACTGTTCTATTTAACTGTTTTAATTCAATAAATGGACTCAGAATCAATTAAATATGGTAATTTATTCATTCATTCATTTTTTAAGCCACGTAATCCTTATTAGGGTTGCGGGGAGGCGTGCGCCTATCTCAGATGACTCTGGATAGCTTGCCAGGCCATCACAGGGCCAACACACACATACAATCATTTACACTCACACCTAGGGGCAATTTGGAAGCGCCAGATAGCCTGCTGTGCATGTTTTTGAACTGTGGGAGGAAACCGGAGTACCCAAAGGAAACCCACACAAGCACAGGAAAACATGTAAACTCCACACAGAAACACCCTGAGCCCGGAAATCGAACACAGGCTTTCATGCTAACCACTGCACCACCAGTGATAATTTTATATGAAAAAAAAATCTGTTCTGTCGTGCAAAGTCTGCCTTACAACCACTATTTCTAGATACTGCTGATGAAAGTGATCGGAAAACAAAGCATTTAAATGTTCTTTTACCAGTAAGGTGTAAAAAATTTCCTTCCTGTCGCCTGCCTTAGTAATCCTGCCTGTGGCACGGCAGGCGATGCTTTTCATAACAAAGCTCTTGCTAAAAATTGTTATCTACTTTAAAAAGTCACCTGAGAAGAAAAACACTAGTTCCTCTGAGTGTTTTCCACCATATACACATATATGGCATGTGGCAAAAACAATACATTTTTGCTGGATCCAGAACATCAAAATAAAATAATTAGGACTTGACATGGAACTTTGAACTGTAACAGTGTCGCTCATGTTAGATTATATTAACTATACCAATACTTCAAGTAATTGATGCATATTAAACAACACAAATTAATAGGCTGTTCGTTAATGTTAGCTTACTTACCTAAAATAAAGTGTTAAATGTTGTGTGGTTGATATTACAGATTGTGATCTACAGTGTTTCAGTAAATCATCACAAACCAGCGCTGAAGTCGCTATCAAACTGCTCTTTGGACTAACAAAATATTGTTAAATCTACTGATTGAAAGCTCCCAATTCATCCTGCTTTTGGCAAATGGGATGAACCCAGTAACGATGTTTTCTCTTTTGCTGTTGTCTTCTAATGCCATTGCAGTTATAATTGTTTGCTGTTATAGAAGAAGATATTCACCTGTTAGCACTGTTGCCATTTTTTCAAAACAGCAGGGCAAAGAAAGAATTGACGGACCAGGGTTCCATATATACCTTAGGACTGGCCTTTGGATTCGCCAGTCAGCCTACTGGCTGGCTACTGGCTGACTGGCGAACCCAAACCACCCCTAGGTGTGAGTGGTTGTACGTGTTTTGGTCCGGCAATGCCCTGGCAAGCTGTTCAGGGTGTACTCCACATCCGCCTGGAAGCATGTATATCTTGAGATAAGGGGAAGATTAAATTAAATAAGCTAGTAGAAGGTTTAAAAAAAAAGTCCTCCTCTCACCTTTTTTGTCATACTGGAGACCTGAAAGGAGCTGTTGCTTGGTATTTCCATGAGCCCCTGGCAACAGCATCCCAAGAATGGAGGTTACACCATGAGGGGAGAGCACCACATTTTCATGTGGCTTTTCCTGGACCAACTGAAGGAACACCTGCAGCCCCATGTCTGAGCTTAGCTTTCCATTAGACAGAGACACTGAGTGAGTGACAGCTTCACCCAACGTGCGCCGTTCCAGCAACACAGGAATCCATAGCATTAAGATGCATATCCTGGCCAGAGTAGACCCTGGGGGGAGGGGGGGGGGGTGTTTACATTTTTACTGTAATTTTCACTCATGTTTTTTTTAATTAACTGATATTAATTTCACTGGATTTGGTGTTGTTAATTTATTTATTTTTTTGATGATAGATGTTTTGTTGTTGTTGTTGCACATTTCTGTAATACGTGTTGTGAGGTAGAAAACCCCCTGCCTGGTCTTACAGCCACTCTAGACAGAGTTATGGGACTTTTTATTGTATGTGGACTGTGCTGTGAATCACATTTACCCACCGAGGATCTGCCAAGAGGAGCAGATCTCACCCAAAGTGCTCATTTTTTGCAATCAGAAAACAAAGGGTTAAAAGTGTGTCATTTTGCAGGACATGAGAATGATTTGTTATATGAACAGTGAGTTGATAATCGATGGGAAACTCGTTTTAAGAATAAGAATAATAGAACTTTGAAAAGTAACCTCTGGTGTACAGGTGTGCTGTTTACTGACTGCATGGTTCCCCAACCAAAACACTCATCCTCAGCGGTAACCACACACTACAGAACTGTTTCCCTTCATGGTTCCTGTCCATTTTGTCTCACATTCGGTTCACAGACACTCAGCGGAAGGACCGCATCGCTCCGCCCGGATCTTTACAGCTGGAATCATTTACTGAACAAAGTCGTGTGTGAAGAGCCTGCAACAAACGTTCAACAACCTCCGACAAAAGAAACCACGGACACCGAGCACTCAAAACCAACAACAGTAAAACTCACCCATTGTTACAGGACGGAGAGTCAGTTTCCTTCCTACACGGAGGAGTTTCCCCTGGGGGAGGGGGGCAGATTCCGACTCCGTGACGCGCGAGACTTCTCCAGCCTTAAGATGTGGAGGATGATTAACTTCACACGCGTGTATTTATTTTATCTCAAACATCAAGCACCATACAGTCTGCTTCTACATTCAACCGCAGCAAAGCAGTAAAAATCCTAACAAAGATCACAGAATGGGAGGAGCGCCCCCCCCACCACACACACACACACACACACACACACACGCACACACACGCACGCACACTCCATAAAAGCTTCGGACGAGATTCGAGCCCAGACCCTTCTCGCAGTAAGCCGACAGTGTGAACCAGCTTCACCCGGTTAGTGCACAGCACAAACACCTGGAACAAACACCTGGAACAAACACCTGGAACAGCAGCCGAACAAACACCTGGAACAGCAGCCGAACAAACACCTGGAACAGCAGCCGAACAAACACCTGGAACAAACACTCACATGTCATCGAGGCTGCAGCCAGAGAGATACTTGAGGGATGAGGAACACTAAAGAACAATCAGCCTGTAATCCATCCACTTCACTTACACAGACACAGCACGTGTATTTTAGGAGGATATTGCCTATGAAATATCAAACCATCAAGCAACCTGTCAAACAATATTGCATCATAGCGTTCCCATGAATATAACTGCACTTTCCTCTGAAATAAACAAAACAAGTCACAGGATAACAGCAGGAGACCAGGGGCTATTTTATAGATGTGTGCTGCAGTTTGTGTGCCTTCTTTGCTAAGATCTCATGCACGAAAATCATAGTGTAGCCTAAACAATCGAAAAAGATAGAAAGATTACAAGAAAATTCCATTATCACAAAAAAAAATCCATCATGTTTTTTAAACGATTAGAACAGAATAATTTCATGGGTAATGGCATCTCCGGTATCTCGTGAGAAATACCAGGTAATTAGGAGAAAAGGATTACAATAGAAATGACAAGGTCTCGTAGTAACAAACACGGGCCTGTAGATGGCGCACTAATCCAAGGCATGCTTTGAATAAAAAACTTTCGTAGGCTTATTGAATTCCTATCGTTTCCATCGAGTATATTCTTTCCTAAAACATCTTAGAAAGCTGACAAATTAATATGAAATGTAGCATTATGTATTATACATTTATTGAACAATGAACCTGTGCACTTGATATTCCTAAATCATCAAAGTATCTATTAAAAATTACAAATTCATGTCAAACTGTGTCAAAGTTCAAGGCTGTATGAATGTACTCAACATATTCTCTAAAACATAAATATTATTACTATTATACAATATAATATTGAGAATGAGTGAATAGCCCCACTATCACCGGGTTGTGACTGCTGACGTCATTGTGTCGTAGTAGCTGGCACGTCATTTGTTAACGAGTTCTTCACCTAGGAAACTAATTTCTATGTTTGTGATGTCTTTTTCTACCACTGCTGTGTGTGTTTGTCGTGCCTGAGCATTTTTCCTTTTCAGTGGATGAAAAGTCTCACAAATATAGCAAGAGCTGAAGGACTATTGGTCTATCAGCCCAAACCACTGGTAAAAGCCAAGGCTTAATACTGGAAATTTGAAAACCCTTTACATTAAACAAATAAAATATGCTGAAGGATATTTTTTTATTCCAAGAGGTGATAAAAAGTAGAGATTCAAATCCGAGTTTACAGCTCCTCAATCAGTCTACATAACCACTACACCACACATCTCATCACTCACATAGGCAGTTGGAAGTTGTATAAGATCAGCGTGTGTCGGAACTCAGAGCCCTCTCTGAGGGGACATACGCCGGTGGATGTTCTAGGCCCCTTTTCACTTACTTAGTTGTTGTCCAATTTCACTCTTTGTTATACTATAATAACTCAAAACTACTTAAAACAAATTAAAT
>JAOUQZ010043236.1:0-13490 GCA_028564935.1 Neosilurus hyrtlii | reverse complement strand
TATATATATATATATATATATATATATATATATATATATATATATATATATATATATATATATATATAAAACGACTGTAGTTTTGTTTTTTGCTTATGTGTAAGGAAGTCACAGTGTCACAGATTCATTAAAACCTCCAGAATGCATTAAAATGTCTAAATATTACATATTATTATTTCATTTTTTCAATCTACAATCTATTTACAATACCTTAATTACCTTGAGGGTTTTAAAATGATTTCTCTGGTTATTTTCTCAAATGTTTGTGAAGTGTAAATCTACCATCTTCCTAAAATCAAGACATTTAAGCAAATTTAGTATCATACAAATGCAACCTGAGTAAACAAATTGCAACCACTGTACAACCTTCTTTCAGTTTGTAATGTACTAAAGGACTAAAATTCACCAACACCTTTATTACCTTTGTGAAAAAGTAACTGCCCCTAAATTCAGCAATTTCAGCATTATGGCAGAGAAATTTTGGCCCACACTTTCAACAAACTATGAACTAATCTTGCAGGTCCAACCACAACATTTCACACACAATGATTCAGGTCAGGACTTTCACTAGGCCATTACAAAATAATTTTATTTTTATTATTTTATCTTTCAGCCATTCAGAGGTGGACTTGGTTGAATGCTTTGAATTGTTCTTTGAAGCATAAAACATCCTTAAAATCCCTCTGCATAACCCAAGTGTGCTTGAGCAGATCACAGGCTAAAGACTTGACATTCTCTTTTAGTATTTTCTTGTGAAAAAAATAAATGAATTCTTTCTTCAAATACAGCAAGGTGCCATGGCCCTAAAGCAGCAAACTGCAGGGGAGAGGATATCAATTAAAAAAAATAACTAACTAACTAACTAAATAAATAAATAAATAAATAAAAATATATGTCTCACACTAATTATAAAATGTCTTTACACTATTAATTAGTTATTAGATAATTTTAATACATCTTATTTAATAATAAATTTGCAAAAAGGTGCAAATATATGCTATTATTGTTAGTGAAAAATAAAATAATATATATATGTTGAAGGAGGCGAGGAGGCACGGTGGCATAGTGGTTAGCACCTTCAGGTCCTGGTGGCCTGTGAGAGTGATTCTGTGTGCTGTTTGCATGTTCTTCCCATGCTTTTTGGGTTTCCAATGAGTGCTCTAGTATTCTCCTACAGTCCATACATGTACCTTAGCCTAACTGGTGTTTCCACATTGCCTCTATGTGTGAATGGCCCAGCCATGCAACTGTGGCAATACAGGTGCATGCTGGTCCCAAACCCAGGTAAATGGTGAGGGTTATAGAGATACTTTTTGAGCTAACGTGTAGAAACCTTGATAAGAAAACTTGCAATAACCATCAAGAGTCTGAATCATCTGAATGAATAGTGAATTTGTTGACCTTAATAAAAGTCCTTGAGGTATGATACTAAAAGCAGTATTTGTTTTAGATCAACTTTATTAAATTTAATTTTGTAATTCTAAGTTTGATAGCACAGCCACTAGCATATATTTACACCCATCAGGGTCACAAAGAAGACTGGGCCAATTCCAGATGATTTTAGGTGAGAGGCAAGGTACACCCTAAAAAGGTCACAATGTATCACAGGGCCAACACAGAGTGAAAAAACTAAGACTTACACATATGTGCAATTTGGAATAATACATCGTCGGCTTGCCAGCAGTGCTGATTTTTGACAAACCATGATTTTTTTTTCCTTAATAGAAGTACCCTATCACAAGCCAGAAAAACAGGGGTGCCACCTTGGTAACAGTGAGCATTTCATACAATGGAAGGTTGAATAGGGGACCCCTATTATGTAATCGGATTAATTACTATTTAAAACTATTTATTTAAAACTGTCTTTGCAACATAAAATCTAATACAACGATAGTGATACATTATATAAATACACATTCTGATATAATATTTATTATGAATTTTATCCAATAGTTCATGTGACAGGAAGATCTTCACAAGGAGATATGTTTTTGTCAAAATTGCTTTAGCTCATTATGCTGAGGAGTCATGTATTTTCATTCAAAACTCAAATAACATCTTGTGGCAAGTATTCCAAGAAAATGTAGATGATATTTCTGTAATGGATTCAGAGTGTTTGTGTTCATTTTCTCTCATTTGAAAGTGCTCATTCACAAAAACATACTGTTGCATACTATAGTTCACTGGAACATCAGCATCATGTGCCATCTGAATGCTGGGATTGAAGTTGGTAAAAGAGAGCTGCAAGTTGTTGCTGTTGATACCGACGTCTAACTATTAGTCTTTTTCTGCTGGAAATGGAAGTTAGATATGAAGCATATCAACATATCGATGAAAGCAAGCAATGGATTGGCCAATGATATAAATGCATCTGCTGCTCCGCTGAGAGAGCAGTGTCACGATATCCTATCAATTTAACTACCAACAAATTATCATCCTTAATTTGATTCACCTGTTCACATCTGTTAAGTTTAGGTGGTCAGCCATGTATAAAAGTGAAAAATGTTGAAAAGCTATACAACTGACTTTTATTCTTTGAGGTGATTCATTTAGTTTAAAATACATCAGAAAAATAGAAATTTAGAATTTTGTTGCCAGCCATCTTAGATTTCCAGTAACAGTGTAAAATGCTCAGAGGTGCCAGAGAGGTACCCATCAAATTTATGTTCTAATTACATTAACTGAGTCTTTGCTGCAAAATTTTTAGCATAATCATAAATGCAAGTTTCACCCCACTGGCAACCTGACTATTATATGACTTAAACAAAGTATTATTCATGGTAGCAGTGTATGTACTGTATTTCCAATGTAATCTTACTTATATGAACAGCACGTGTTTAACAAATGTAGACTGATTACACACTACACTTTTTTATTTTATTTTATAATACCACATTTGCTGTAGCATATAACAACTCTGCATATAATGTCATGCATAATTCATTAAGCAATGTTGAAAGATGTAAAAGATTTCCAAGGCTCTCTCACCCTAGGATACACAAAATGCATGTCTGAATCCCACAGAGGCCTTTCCATGCTGGACTTGCATGACATATTATCAACTTTCGCTAAGTCAATGATTTCACAAATAACAACAGTCAACACATTTAAACAGCTACCTTGTGAATAATTCTCTGTTTCATCTGTATACCATTAATTAAATTATTTAATTAATGCCCATAAGCTAATAAGCTCTACGCTAAAGTAAAATTTTATTAGCATCAAAAAGTACCATGCATATAATTTGTTCACTGAAATAAGACATAACATTTTTTAAATTATAATAAAAACACAACAGCCAGGTAGCAGCCAAAGGCATGGGTTCTGCCGAACCAATCCTTGGCTACTGACTCTGGCTCTTGGGACATGGAATGTCACCTCTCTGGTGAGGAAGGAGCCTGAGCTGGTGCGTGAGGTTGAGAGATACCGACTAGATATAGTTGGGCTCACCTCAACACATAGCGAACACCATGTTCAAACATAAGGGTGTCCACAAGTGCACATGGCACCAGGACACCCTAGGCTGCAGTTCAATGATTGACTTTGTAGTCATGTCATCGGACTTGCGGCTGTATGTTCTGGACACTCAGGTGAAGAGAGGAGTGGCTTAGATGGCAGGGTAGTCTGACCTTCAGACCGGGGAGACCCAAGCATATAGTTATGGTCTCCTGGGAATGTTTGGCAGAGTCTCCTCTCAGAAGGTCCTTCAACTCCCGCCTCTGGCAAAGCTACCACCACATTCCAATGGAGGCTGGGGACATAGAGTCGGAATGGGCCATGTTCTGTGTCTCCATTATTGAGGAGCCAGCCCAGAGCTGTGACCGGAGGGTCATCGTTACCTGTCGTGGTGGCAACTCCTGAACCAGGTGTTGGACACCTGCGGTGAGGGGGCTGTCAAGCTGAAGGAGGCCTATCAGGTCCTTTTGGTCGCCGATGCAAAATCTCAGGTGTGGGAGGAGTTCGGTGAGGGCCTTAAAAAGGTTCTGGACCACCATCCGGCACCTCAGGTGGGGGAAGCCGTACTCCACAAGCACTGTTTACAGTGGAAGTGGGGAGCTGCTCACCTCAACTGGGAATGTTGTTGGGAGGTGGAAGAAATACTTCGAGGACCTCTTCAATCCCACCAACATGCCCTCTGAGGAAGAGGAAGAGCCTGGTTTTTCAGAGGGAGGTCAGCCTATGACTGGGTCTGAGGTCACAGAGGTAGTTAAAAAGCTCCTCAGTGGCCAGGCTCTGGGGCTGGATGAGATCCATCCTGAATACATCAAGGCTCTGGACTTGGTAGGACTGTCTTGGTTGACACGTCTCTACAACATCGTGTGGTCATCGGGGACCGTACCCCTGGATTGGTAAATCGGGGTGGTAGTTCCCCTTCTTAAGAAAGGGGACCGGAGGGTGTGTTCCAACTGTCGTGGAATCACACTCCTTAGCCTACCCAGTAAAGTCTATTCAGGAGTACTGGAGAGGAGGATCCGGCCGATAGTTGAACCTCAGATTCAGGAGGAACAATGTGGTTTTCGTCCTGGCCGCAGCACTATTCACCAGCTCTACACACTCTACAGGATCCTGGGGGCATGGGAGTTTGCCCAACCAGTCCACATGTGCTTTGTGGATCTGGAGAAGGCTTTCAAACGTGTCCCTCAGGCTATCTTGTAGGGTGTGCTCTGGGAATATGGAATACCAGACCCGTTGCTACGGGCCGTTTGGGGCTTGATCCGCATTGGTAACAATATATTGAATTTGTTTCCAGTGGGGGTCGGACTCCACCAAGGCTGCCATTTGTCAGCGGTTCTATTCATAATTTTTATGGATAGAATTTCTAGGTGCAATCAAGGTGTTGAGGGTTCTGGTTTGGTGGCCATACGATCTTGTCTCTGCTTTTTGCAGATGATGTTGTCCTTTTGGCTTCATCAAGCCAGGAACTTCAGCTCTCTTTGGAGCGGGAGATTGACAGGTGGATTGGTGCAGCCTCTGCTGTAAAGTGGAGCTTGTACCGGTCCATCGTGGTGAAGAGGGAGCTGAGACAGAAGGCAAAGCTCCCAATTTACCAGTCAGTTTACGTTCCTACCCTCATCTATGGTCACAAGCTTTGGGTAGTGACCGAAAGAACGAGATTACGAATACAAGCAGCTGAAATTAACTTCCTTCGCAGGGCGGCAGGTCTCTCCCTTAGAGATAGGGTGAGAAGTTCTGACATCCGGAAGGAACTCAGAGTAGAACTGCTGCCCCTTCGCGTTGAGAGGAGCCAGTTGTGGTGGCTCAGGCATCTGATTAAAATGCCTCCCGAATGCCTCCCTGATGTGGTGTTTCGGGCATGTCCAACTGGGAAGAGACCACGGGGCCGACCCAGAACATGCTGGAGGGACTACGTCTCTCAGCTGGTCTGGGATGCCTTGGTGTCCCCCGAAAAAAAGGGGTGTGTGTGTGTGTATGTGTGTAAGAAAGTATAAAATTAGAAGCTACTAATATCTGTATAAACAGATACAAGATGAATCCTGTCAGTGAGTAAAAAGTACAGTACTGTATTATCAATATGATAAACAGTAGAATGTAAATGCAGTGCAAAATGCAAATGTATATCCGTGGATTTTGTTGCTATATGGAGGAGTTGAACAGTTTAATGGCCACATGTAGGAATAATTTCCTGTGTTGTTCAGTGGAGCATTTAGGTGGTATCAGTCTCTCATTGAACGTGCTCCTGTGACTGATTAGCAGGTTTTAAAGTGGGTGGGAGGAATTGTTCAATATTATCTTTATTTTGGTCAGCATTCGCCTTTCCGACACTACTATCAGAGTCCAGTTCCATCCCCACAACATTACTGGCCTTGCAGATCAGTTTATTTGTGTCTGCAACCCCCAGCCTGCTGCCCCAGCATTCAACAGCATAGTGAATAGCGCTGGCCGCAACAGACTCATAAAACATCCTTAGCAGTGTACGGCAGATATTAAATGACCTTACCTCCCTCAAAAAACAGAGACAGCTCTGGCGCTTTTTGTAATGTTCTAAACCAGTCCAATTTATTGTCAATATGAACTTCAAGGTATTTGTAATCCTTCACCATTTCCACATTGAACCCCTGGATGGAAACATGGGGCTGCTGGTGTTTTTCTAAAATCCACAATCAGTTCCTTGGTCTTTGTCACTTTAAGCTGCAGATGATTCTGCTCATGCCACGTGACAAAGGAGTCCACGGCAGCCCGATATTCTGTCTTCTCACCTCCACTGATACATTCCACTACAGCAGAGTCATCAGAAAACTTATAAAGATGGCAGGCCTCTGTGCAGTAGCTGAAGTCAGTTGTGTAGAGAGTGAAAAGGAAACTGGAGAGGACGGTCCCTTGTCATGCTCCGGTGTTGCTGACCACTGTGCCCAACACGTAGTGCTGCAGGCACACAAATACCATGGTCTTCTGGTCAGGTAGTCCACAATCCAGGACACAAGAGAGGCATCCACCTGCGTCACTGTCAGATTCTCACCCAGATGGTATCAGCTTCTCAGGCCTGATGGTGTTGAAAGCACTGTAAAAGTAAAACAAAATCATGACCCTCTCAGTGCTCGCTGGCTTGTCCAGGTGGGTGTAGACACTGTTAAGCAGTTAGATGAAGGCGTCCTGAACTCCGAGGCAAGGCTGGTAAGTGAGGGATATTATAAATTTGGTCCTGATTTGCTTGTAATTTCCCACAAATATACAGTGGGGATATAAATGCCCATCAGGCTGGCATGACACTTTGGCCTTCTACATTTTCTTGAAAATTGGTTCTCATGGAACAAAGAGAGAGACATTTATTAGGATTAAGATCTAAAAGACCATAAATTATGCATGCACCCCCTAAATTACCAGCAGTGATCTTGGGGCACAGTGTGCTTCAGTGAGTTATTGTGGGTTTAGCTAAGCTGGCTGTCCTGTTTACTGTGTACCATAGATGTATACTGTACGTAATCAGAACCTTAAGGAAATCACTGCAGTTAACTCTAGATTTTTCTATATTATGTGTGACATAATAAATGTTTACAAATATGCTTTTGAAGTATTTGCTATTCCTTGGTATTATTTCAATATGGTTCAATTAAAAACTGTTTTTAACTTTCTTGGCATTTCTACTGACAGCAAACTTAAAGCTGTTCAATTGCTGTAATCTTTATGGAGGGAATCAATAAAGAAACCATAGCATGGTGCACAATTTTGTGCCTCATCAGTCTTCTCTTGCCTCCTTGCAGGTCTGAACAAAAGAGAAGAAAAGACAACTAAGGATGGGATATCCTACTCTTTTGTAATTCTCATTCAGCTGTCTCTCCCAAACAACATTCAAGCAGCTAATTGATATCTTATCAAGGACTCTCCAGAAGTGACTGGATACAATGATAACGTATCTCACTTTGCTCCTGCTGTTGTCCATCCTGAAGTGGAGCTCTGCCCTGCTCCGCCCAGTGCCTGGATTTGGCACTGCTGATAGGGATACAGGAACGCTGCACCGGTCTAAGCGCGGGTGGATGTGGAATAGTTTCTTTCTTCTGGAGGAGTGGACCGGAAGTGGAAAGCAATACGTAGGCAAAGTAAGTTTGTAGTTTGCTCATAAATGGAAGATACACAATGTCATTATGTCATTATGTGTTATTATAAGACATTGTTTCCCTATATCTGAATATTGTAAGAGCTTGGGAGAAAGAATAAACTGAATGCATAATACAAAATAGCAGCAAAACAGAGCAAGCACAACAATAGTGGAGCTCCCAAGTGGAGCACCTTTGTCATGGAATATGGTTTGGATAGTTGTCGTGTGACATGTCTGTTGTCCATGCATGCCCATTACCAGTTAATGCTGATTGGTTGTTATGTACTGCTGACTTACATGACATACATACAAAAAATAAAAAAAAAAAAAAAACAGATTTAATAAAACTAAAGTCCAAAAATAGAGGCTCATGCTTGACTGCCCAGACTCACACACAATAAAAACTCCCAGTGTTAATCAGATTGACCTTCAGGTCAGTAAAAGTTCAAGGAGTACATGCCAAAATCAGAAGCTATTTTATTTGCTGTGGGGTGAGCAGGAGAAAGCTATAACAACATAGGTTTTAACAACACAGTAGGAAAGTTAAGAAAGTCTATTATATAACAACCCCCCCCCCCCACCCAGTATTTTACACCTAGAAAGATGTGGCAAGCTGCACTCTGATTACAATCACAATAGTGCAAATGTTCTTCTCAGCCTGTGTAGCATAAGATCAAGTTATAGTGCTTGTCAAGCCACCAGCACAAGTGCAGAGCGCCAAGATCACTATCATTTCAAAAGCAGCAGTTATAGTCTGGAGAGGGATTTGTAGGAAAATGAGGGTGTCAGCAGCCAATTTTCTGTTGAGGAAGCTAATTTTCATCACTCCCTTTATCTTGTCCAAGTAAACAATTGCCCTAAGCAGAGAGTGAGGCAGAGAAATGACTTAAATCTGTAAACCACAACTAACAGAATATTGTTCTTTTACATCTATAAGGCATAAATGCAGAAATAACTGGCTAAAAGACCCAAGCGTGTAAACAGGGAAACTAAAATCTAAATGACTGATGACCTTCTATAACTTTCTAGAATTATAACAGTCACATGGGGCTTGTACTATTACTGCTGATTGTCTATTCACATTCCCAAGAAACATAGTATAATAAAAGACCGCCATAAATACTCTAAAGATGGAATATTCTGCATGAAATTTTGGAGAGGTTAAAGGTCAGATTTTATACTTTTTTTTTCATATTCTGGACACCAATGAAGCACACAGTATAATTTCTACCCCCCAAAAAATTAAATCATAGTTCTTTCTTCTGCTTTCCCACCTCTTTTGAAATGCTGAGTTTGAGTGTGTGCACTCACTCTCTTGTTTAGCTTTGGACCAGAAATTTTAGTTTCCAGTAAAACTTTATGATTGCGGCCTTGTAAATTGCTTGCAGCCACATGGGATATGTTAGAATTTATTTAACAATAATGTATTTTATCCACCATTAATTTGTAGGAAGTCACCTAATAAATAGAATGGGTCTATACAGCTGAAGTAATTCAGAGAGATAGGAAGGAGCAAGGCCATTAAAAGAATTAAAAATAAATAAAAAATGATAATGAATCCTTAAATGTTTGGGCAGCTAAGTTAAGCTAAGCTAAGCTAAGATGGAGTAATGCTAAAACCTTTTGTATGACAAATGCTCAGACGTGTCTGGGAATCGATGATGGAAGTCCGGGTCAGTCATGATTTTCAAACTTACCTACTGTCCAGCCCATTCCCGTCCGAGTGTATGTACGAAAATGAAGCAGCAGAGGGGCATGAAGTAATGTCCAAGTGGCATCAGTGACGAGAGACCTAAGTGAAAGTGAGAGCAGTGACAACGAGCGGGAAACCCACATTTAAAATGAATATGATAAAAGAATGTGCTGATAAAGCTCCTTAAGTTTGTGGAAACACAATATTGTGTATTGAGTGTCGGATAAGTGTTGTAAAAGTCTGGGACTGCTGCTGAATAATGGCGATTGCCGGACTGATTATGGTAAATGTCCTGGAAAGGGTAGGAACCCCAGATATTAGCGATTGACGAACTTTTGATGTTCCTGGACAGCCCTTAATAATCTGGGAAATTGGGGGTGAAGTGAACTTTTGTTTTGTGAATGGTGATTTGTGCCACCTCCATCTTGGTCACAGTTCTTGAGTTGGGCTGTGACAGGTTGTACTTAAGATGGTTTAAACAGAAAGGCACCATGAGTTGATAAAATGTTAGAAAGCTGTGCTACAAATCCATTTTGTCTGAATCAGGTTCCCGTTTCGAGATGGTTAGTCACATGTTGATATGGAGTGCTCTCTGCACTGTTTCTTGGCATGCTCTACGGAAGTGGTATCTTTATGTTTTTCTTAGTGGCAAGCTGGCCTGGTGTCAACCGCTTAAGTTCATCTGGAAGGTTCCCCCTGTTGTTTACCTTTCTTTTGCCACACTGCTCTGTGCTGTTTTCCCAGACTCTATGCATACTTCCACAAATTTTCTTCCAAAGTGTTACGAGACACTTTTTTGAAGAGCCTTATGAAAGTACCCATTAATACACCATTTGGGTACTGTCCATACTGAATAACAGAACTGCCTTTAAAACTGCATACTGTACTGTGAAGAAGATTGTTGTGACTGTCCCCAGAGTTCATCTCTGCATGGAACTTTTGTTGAGAGTTAGCTAATGAATTACTGGCAAACATGTAAATTAGGGATCAGGTTTTCAAACTCATCCTGAGGGTGTGTTCTTGGCAGGTTTTGTCCTCTAGGTATTTCAATTCAATTCAATTTCATTTGTATAGCACTTTTTACAATTGACATTGTCGCAAAGCAGCTTTACATAGTGACACAAACTTTTAATAGAAATTTAAACATTTCTTCAATAAACTCTACATATCCCTAATGAGCAAGCCTACAGCGACAGTGGCAAGGAAAAACTTCCTTAATTTACATGATGAAGAAACCTTGAGAGGAACCAGACACAAAAGGAAAACCCATGCTCATTTGGGTGAAATCAGATGAAAATACAAACCATGAGAGTTTAACATTAAGTGTTTCTGATCTTATATCTGTAATGATAAATGTTGTCCTAATTCATTTTTGTAGAAAATCATCTTTTGGGCAAAACCATAAAAAAAACAAACCATGTTGGAGAAACTTCACTATAGTTTAATATGAAGTCCAATTGGTTGTACCTCGACTGTAATTCCTAAATCCTACATAAAAAGGTTCTAAATAAAAGTTATAACCTTGTATATCTCAATTATGGAAACTCATGGACGCACACGTTTTAACATAAATTAAGATCACATTAAAGTCTACAAGTGAATAAGGCCTAGTGAGCTGTCCAAGGTGTTCACTCCCCTCACCCAGAGTCGACTGATATGGGCGCCAGCCTCCCCGTGACCCTAATTGGGATTAATTGATTCAGAAAAGGAATGAAAATTAATAATTATGGCACAAAAAATCATTGTATAATAAGGACTTTTTTTGTACCTGTGGAATCCTGGGATACAAAACAAGGTGGCTCTTCTTTGGGCCCATCTGGTGGGGAATTTTATCATCTTGAGCTGATATTGGGGGCGTGCTTTAAAGGTGTCTTTTTCCAGTGTTTTCTCCAGAGTTATGCCTTTAGGGTGTTACTGGAATATTTCTGAATAACACAATGAATTTTAGTTTTAAATAGACTCTTTTAGTTGGAGAGGGAACAATTTAATGCAGTCTTCAAGGTGAGATTTTGTGGATGATATTAAATAAATGCATAAGTATAAAATTATTTGATAAAAATATTTGTCCTTGGCTGGAATAATCCTTCAGATATGATTCCAGCCTTAATTGCATATAAAAGAGCTTCACTCTTTTCACTGCCTCTACTACTCTAATAATAAAAACAATCATAAAGAGATACCAACATACCACTAAACATAATTGGCTTCTGGGCCACTGTTGGATGTGGTTTACTGTTGGGTGTGGTTTTTTCTAGTGTTGAAATGTTACTCTCACAGTATTTGTTGATAATATAAACAGTTGCTGACTTGCTTGGATTACTCTTCATTTGAGGAAGGTTTAAGATTTTCCTGGAACATTCTCAAGAGCAACTGGTGAAAACTTTTGCTGTAGTGAATATTGTAAGATGATTTTATTATTAAATTGTACTATATCTGTTCTCCCGCTTAGCATGAAAATCATGTACAGTAACTACTTCCAATGCCACTGTGAAGACAAAAAGATAAATGTTGCAGCACACCATGATTTTGTTTTCAAGCTGATGCGTCGCTATGGCTGGTTTAGTCTATCTTAAGCCTACCTCACATGTAAGCAATCAGCAAATGTAAAAGCGAATTTTAAACAAAACGCTGAATGTAAAAGCGAATTTTAGTTTGAGGGTAATTGAATATATTTTCATAGGTAGTCGTCTAATTCGAGGTAAATGGGCCTTTTTTGTGGTCTTTGGACTTTGGTGCGAAATCAGAGTGGCTTGAATACGTGCAAACAGCTTTGGAAGCAGTTCAGTCCTTTTTACTTGCTTTTGTATGGCTGAAGCAACTGAATCCGCCCCTGTTTACAACAAAAAATTCATGAAATTATGACAGGCCAGGCGAAGCTGCCCTTTTTATAAAGAGGCAGCCGGCAGAAGTCCTCTGCACCTCTATTTACACGTTTGAAGTTGTGCCACAAGTGTCTCCAAAATGTGACAGAGGTCAGTATTAATGCCACTGCACAGAGACTATATACTTTTTTATTTTTATTTATATTGTTTTTATTAGTCTTTTTATTTTTTAGATGTTTTAAAATTTTTAGTAGGCATGAAATAACAAAAGGAATGATTGCTACATTTTTTTATGGAATAATAAATATGGAAGGATCATACCAGATTAGTCATGAAAATTTTCAGTTAAGACTAATATTATATACAAATTAAATCCAATAGCCAAACCCTGGGTTTAAACTGGGGCACGATGTCCACGATCTCTACAATTCCAAGCAGCATGGAGCTTCACAGTTTATGACCAGACGATGATTTAGGGTATTAAATGGAGGCAGAGTGCATCCAAGAGAAGGAACTTGAAGGAAGTGGTGCATCAAGGTATGTTATGCTCTGATAAGGTCTGTTGAGCTCTGCTGATCCCATGTTCTATCATGATTGTTGTCAAATCATAATACATCATAATGATCAGCGTGATCATCACAAATCCACCAAGTTCCATCAAGATCATGATGGATCCACCCAAGATCAACCATACTCATCATGATTCATTGAAATTGTGGAGATCGCAGACATCGTGCCCCAGTGTAAACCCAGGGTAAGGTAGGTGTGTGTTAACTCTGCTGTTCACAATATATATATATATATATATATATATATATATATATATGCTGTGTGCACAATTATTAGGCAAGTTGTATTTTTGAGGATTAATTGTTATTGTACAATGATACAATGCTCTTGGTCAATCCAAAATGTTAACAAACCCTCAAACTGAACATTTAAGTAGTAAAAGTAAAGTTTTGACTTTCTTAAGAGAATATCTATATGTTCACCATTATTAGGCAACTATTAGTGTGCAGAATTATTATGCAACTAAATGAAAAACAAAGATTTTCCCATCTCACAAGTTCATTTTCACCTGTTAAAGTGATAATAATAATAAAAAAACCCTCAATTTACAAATCAACATTTCTGAAATTTCATAGAAAAAAAAACCACTCTGTGACCAATATATAGCCACCCCCCTTTTCAATAACAGTCACAAGCCTTCCATTCACAGAGTCAGTCTTGATCTGGTCAGAAACAACCTTTTGTGCAGCTGCAACCACAGCCTCCCAGACACTGTTCAGAGAGGTGCACTGTTTACCTTCAGTGTACATTTCCTGCTTAAGAAGGGCCCAAACGTTCTCAATAGGGTTTAAGTCAGGTGAAGAAGGGGGCCATGTCATTAGTTTTTCATCTTTAAGGCCTTTACTGGCCA
>JAOUQZ010043235.1:0-10000 GCA_028564935.1 Neosilurus hyrtlii | reverse complement strand
CTGCGGAGATCACTGGGCTTTAAACTGTTCTGTTTAAGAAGCGACTGTAGGGCTGTCTATCTTCAAACATATCGAGATCCCAAACAAGAAAGCAAGCCGAGGTAGCCCCAGATCCAGTTTCCTCGGCTCATATGCTATTTAGAAAATGATAGTGTTGAATCCAAGGTAATGAGTTAATAGCATCAATATTCACGGCTCAGGTACACAGAGGTTTTTCTTCTCACCCGAGCACCGGTTTCCCATCAGCACTCGTGATGGAGCCATCAGTGCATGGCAGAGTTCATCATTTCCACTACACAGCCTAATCTTGTTCAGCAAATAGAACAATCCCTCCCTGCCAATAACTTGTTTTTATCAACCGCGGGAGCTGCACTAAGGATTAGTTGTTTTTTCTCCCTGCTATGTATCAGACTGTGGTGAAATAAAAACATGTGAATTCAAGTCTTATTGGACTTATTTTAGGTTGTTGATATTTATGTTGATATTTGTCACAGTGTAAATAGAAGACCATGCAGAACTTTTCACTCTGGTGGAACCTTGACCTCTCTACTGAATGATGTTCTGCAAAATGGCATGTTGCTTGCTTTCATCATCATCAGCATCATCATGATCATCATCATTAATCTTCTTCCAACATCATCATCATCATCTATCAATCTCCATCATCATAATTTATCATTCTTCATCATCATTCATTCATTTTCTGAACCGCCTAATCCTAATTAGGGTCGCGGGGAAGCTGGTGCCCATCTTAGCCAACTCTGGGCGAGGGCAGAGTCCACCCTGGACAGCTCGCCAGGCCATCGCAGGGCAGAAACATGCTGACGGCTATGCAGCCCACTCTTGACGAAAATCAGCAATGGTTCTTTTACATGCCTCTCACCATAGACAGTGAGAGACATGGCCGGCATTTAATTACCCATTTAGCTGCACTGGGGTCATCATCATCATCATCATCATCCATCATTTTCCATCATCGTCATCATTATCATCACCATCATCTATCATTCTCCATCACCATCCCCATCACTATCATTACTATCATCATCTTCTATCATTCTCCTGAACTCCGGTTCACATGAATGAATGAATTAACTCAGCTGGTAGAGAGGCAGCTGTAGGCTAGCTGTAGTGAGGGAGGCGACAGGTGAAAGTCAGAGATGACTCGTGTTGGGTAGAGTCTTGGGTTTTCTTGAGTATTCTGGATGGAATGTCTTCAGTTATCCCGGTTTCAGAAGTCAAACTCAAGGTCATGGTTGGAGGGGTGTAAAAACATCATTTACTGATAGAGGAGCTTGAATACCATCTCACATTAGCTTCAAGCCTCCATCACTTCATACTGCATCATCGCTACACCTGTATTTTGCATCTCTCTTTCACGCCTACATGCTGTAAATAAACATCCTATTGATGCTGTAACCTTGCTGTTTGCTCATGCTTTTCTTTGAGCTTTCTGCATCACACACAACTGGAAAATATAATACTCTTCAGCTTTCAGAACTCACTTTCATACAGTACATATTTGAAATGCCAAGACGAATTGGAATTTCTCCCACAGAAAAGATTAATCTGGTTGCTGTGATGGCTGAATTACTTTCAGTTCCATACACATTAATAGTGTGCTTCGTTCAAATACAGAAATCAGAATTAAGATGTGGAGACCAAATAATAAGGGATGCTTTGCTTCAAACAAACTTCGCACAGAAACCACAAAACCCAGGACCTTCTTACTGTAAGGTGGATGTGCTAACCACTACAGAGGCGTGCCACATATAAGCCGCTTAATCCTACTAGGGTTGCGATCTCAGCCAACTCTGGGTGAGGGTGGGGTACACCCTAAACAGCTCGCCAGGCTACTGCAGGGCCAACACGCATACAACCATTCACACTCACACCTAGGGGCAATTTGGAACAGTCAATTTGCCCAGTGTGTATGTTTTTGGACTGTAGGAAAAAACCAGAGTACTCAGAGGAAACCCACGGAAGCATGGGGAGAACATGCAAACTCCACACAAAAACACCATCGCTGAGCCCGGGACTTCAACCCAGGACCTTCTTGCTGCGAGGTGGCCTGGTGGTAGGGTGCTGGATTACTGATCCCAAGGTCAGGGGTTCAAGCCCCACTATCAACAGGTTGTTACTGCTGTCCCCCCCAGTGCAGCTAACTAGGTTATCAAATGCCAGACATGTCTCTCACTGTCTAAGGTGAGAGGCATTTAAAAGAACCAGTGCTGATTTTCATAAAGAGTAGGCTGCATAGTCGTCAGCGTATTTCTGCCCTGCGATGGCCTGGCGAGCTGTTCAGGGTGTACTCTGCTCTCTCCCAGAGTTGGCTGAGATGGGCGCCAGCCTCTCCGCGACCCTAATTAGGATTAAGCGGTTCAGAAAATGAATGAATGAATGAATATATATATAAACAACAAATGAAAAAAACTCTCTTTGTGACTTGAATAAAGCTGCTTCCAATTTTCCTTCTTCCTTTTCATCCCTCTGTTTTAGGATCCTGTGCTGTGTTCATTCAGAAATTCAGCAGCATCCTGATTTGGTTGCGGTGTCGGAGCAGCTTGTTTCTCTACCATGTGCAATCAGCAGCCAATCAACATCACCTCACTCCTGACCGATTTTCCTGAAGTAAAATATGTTTCACGTTTACAGAAAATATAACATTTTTTAAATCACATTTCTTTTCGACTGTGGTGCAGGGACATTGCAGACTTATTAACATTTGCACTTCCACATGCACAAATAACATATGATGTGTTATGAGCCAACAATGACTACAATAACTGATACCTTGCATCGTCTGGACTACGGTTCAATTGTTGATCATTCATCAATTTATTTTCTAAGCCCTGTGATGGCCTGGCGAGCTGTCCACAGTGTACTCTGCCCTTGCCCAGAGTCGGCTGAGAGGGGCGCCAGCCTCCCCGTGACCCTAATTAATCGGTATAGTGGATGAATGAGTGGATTTTCGAAGCAGCTTAATCCTAATTAGGGTCACGGGGAGACGCGCCCATCTCAGCTGACTCTGGGCAAAGGTACCCCCTGAACAGTTCGCCAGGCCGTTTCAGGGCCAGCACACATATAACCATTCACACACTCACACCTTTGGGGCAATTTGGAACCACCAATCAGCCTACTGTAGACTGTGGAAGGAAACCAGAGCACCTAGAGGAAATCCACGCAAGCATTGGGAGAACATGTAAACTCCACACAGACTCCCCGAGCCCGGGAATCAATCCTTCTTGCTGTGAGGCAAACATGCTAACCACTATGCCATCGTGCCACCTTATTGTAGATCAGTGTTTTTCAACAGATAACAGATAACTGATTCCAGACTCAAGTATTGGCTGATACAAACATGCCCAGCTGTGCTAAAAATACTTTCACATACCTTCACTATATTTCATACACCACAAAGAGTGTTTCTTCATTTGCAAAAAGGAAGGCAGAATAAATTAGTGTACCACAAAACAAATATACTTTAGTACCCCAGTTTCCTCCCACACCAAACAAAGTCTGGTGGATTTGGAGTGAAGTTTGAACCGAGCCAGAAACCTTTGTGACTTTAAAAGCTCTATGGGGTTATATGATAAGAAATAAAAAGACAAGTGTGGGTCATAGCTGACTTCATGGGCATGTTGAAAGAGTTGTCCAGAGTTGACTTACCAAATTTGATGGCTGTCTGATGAAGTGTAACAAAGCAGGAAGCCTTTTATTTGAGAACATCATCAATTTAATTAGGAAGGAACATATGTACATATGCACACTGTTTGAGTAAAGCACGGACATGATGAAGGCACTTTGAGGTCAAAACATCACACCATCCAACATTTTAGTCAATGATATGAATAAAAATACTGGGCAGTGGTTTGGTAACGTATGTCTCTCAACCACCAATTTTGGTGTGTGTTGATAAGGGTACAATTAAAGCATCAATTAGGTTTTAATCAAGAATTGAAATGTTCAGTTTCAGAAGTGTAATGTTGAAGAAGAGCACTGTTCCCAATTTCTTAATTTTTAAACTAACTCCTTTGGTTACATTTATGGCATTTGCCAGATGCCCTTTTCCAGAGTGACTTAATGTTTTCATACAACTGAGCAGTTAAGGGCCTTGCTTAAGGGACCAACAGTGGTAGCTTGGTGGAACTGGGGCTTGAACCTCTGGCCTTCAGATCAGTAACCCAGAGCCCTAAACCAGTGAGCCACCATACCTGGTTAAAGCAGGACAGTTGAATATGTGTAAATCATTGGCCTTATGATGAAACCCCCTATCTCCATTTTTGGTCAAAATAAGATTTTGCATGAATATAAATATGCATGAATATAACCCTCTACATCTACTTGAAAAATCTAGTGGCTTCATCTAGCTGTTTTGGGGTTAAATTCGAACATATAAATATATGCCCCAGTACGGTTTTTATTTGTGCTTTAATTTATTTTTTTGCCATTCCAAAAAGACAAAAATGGAGATAGCAGGTTTCATCAGGAGGCTGAAGAATTGGTTTCTTTCTTTACATTTTTCTCATAATTTGTTTTATTTTTTAAGCATTGTCAATAAACAGTGCTTAATAATGGAAAAAGTTATTTAATTGAACCAATAAGGACTTTCCTGAACCATTTCACTCACACAAGCATTTGAATGCACCCTCTCTGAAATTGGATGTTTTTATGGATCGCACTCAAAAGGTGCTGAGGAGTGAAAGCTGACGGTTAACCAAGCGTCAATGCGTAGGATCAACACCTCTTCATTTCTACGAACGATCAATGGCAGCTGAAGCAAATAGCTGACACTGGGCAGTTTAATCACATCACAAGTCAACAAAGGGTTCAAACGCAACAGCCGACAAATGATAATCTGGAAAACATTCAATAGTCAATACCATCAGCACATTGACGGTGGGGTTATCTTCATGTGCAGGGATTTGTTAAAAAAAAAAGCAGATATCTTGATTATAAAATCAGCTCTGCTTAAAGGCATAGTACACCCTGAACACCTCGCCAGTCCACTACAGGCAACACACAGACAAAACTATTCACAGTCAGACTCACATCTGGGGGCAGTTTGGAATGTTTATGTCTTTGGACTGTAGGGGGACTGTTGAGTGCCTGAAAGAAACCCACACAAGTGTGGAAAAAAGCATGAAACAACCTTGCTGAGCCTGGGATTCAAACCTGTTGTGAGGTGGACATGCTAACCACTATGCCACCATGCCAGCCAAATTTAATGCATTCCCAGATAGAATAAGGTAGTAAAAAAAGCAATTTTTTGCTCAAATTTTTTAAAAGTCCAATAAGCTTGGAAGCCTCTCCAAGCAGCATCAGGGCCGAAGTCCTCCAAGATGTTTTCCATCTCCTGTGATTATCCATCATTTGGACTTTAATTCAGATGCCTACCTTTGAGTATGATTAGCATTATTGATCTCTTTTCCTTTTTAAAACTCTGATGGATTTCAGTGGTATCAGTTCCCTTTTCTGGCTTGAGAGTACCAACACTCCAGCCAAACAATCCGAAGTCGCTTACTTAGACAGAAGTGAAGATGTCGGCGATTCCCGGTAATTAAAATGATTAATTATAGATGAAGAGGGTACATTTGTTTTTATTCTTTACCTACTTATTTAAGTAGGTATATATTTATTTATTTAATTATTTTTAGCCAGGTCATTGTCAGGAAGCAGAAATCATCCTCCCTGGGCATAGCCATTAGCCTGACATTTAATCCCACACAGACTTCAGAAAGTTGCATTCAAAGCCGCCAGCCAAGTGCTCGTCGAGGCAATGAAGTTAATGTATGGGTGGTGTCATGATTCATCACAGTCTGTCACTTTATTCCCACCAAGGACTGCAGCGCATGCTTGCCATGTCTACAGCCAGGCAGTCTCCACTCTGTCTTTTTTTACTTCCAAACAAGCAAAATTTAAAAACTTGATTGGATCCTACTTCACCTTCATTTATTTTACAGAGGGAAAAAGGATCCACACACAGACAAAAGTGGTGGAGAGCATCAAGGTTTATTAGATAATAGAGGCAAATAATCCAAAACGGCAGGCGAACTGAACAGTGTCTCCATTGTTTCTCTGCTGCAGAAATGTGAAAATGGCTTATCTGCATTGGCTCCGTAATAGGAGCAGAGGGTAGAGATGGCTGGTGCCATCACTTGATGCTCTACTGAAGTCTCTGGGAATCCTACACTTACGATGTTGCTGCAATCTGGAGTCGACGTGTATGGCCAGGTCCACAAGAGAATCATAGCCGATGGAGAGATCATGGGTGATTGGTTCATCCTTGATGTTTTAAGCCAATCCATTATAAAACACATCAAACAGGGCCTCTATATTCCAGCCACTAGAAGCCACTAGAGTGCGGATCTCAATAGAGTAGTCGGATACTGAGCGGACTCCTTGACGGACATGCAGCATCTCTTGGGCCACCTCTCTGCCTGTCAAAAGCTCTCCTCATTTCCTCTGCAAACAAAGAAAAATTATTACAAAAA
This sequence comes from Neosilurus hyrtlii, assembly GCA_028564935.1. Taxonomy (NCBI): domain Eukaryota; kingdom Metazoa; phylum Chordata; class Actinopteri; order Siluriformes; family Plotosidae; genus Neosilurus; species Neosilurus hyrtlii. The sequence goes on along the minus strand of JAOUQZ010043235.1, from coordinate 3,506 downwards.
GGGTCTCTGACCTCCCAAACTGCAGTTCCCCATTCTCTTGCTCGCCCAGACAACTGAGTGGTGACATAAGCCACCTTAACCTTCTCTGTGGAAAAAGCAGGTGGTTGTAACTGAAAAATTAAATGCCATTGGGAAAGGAATGAGCAGCAGGTACCAGGTTCACCTGAGTAATGTTCAGGAGGGGATATACATAGGATAGATAGAAGAGACAATTACATTTACCTAACCATCATCACACCCACAGTGAAGCCATAAATGAATAAAAACACATTGTCGAATTTCATTGTAGGTATCCTCTTGGCCCTTGACTAGATGTTAAGTATTAATGTGCATGTGCATCTTTTTTTATTTAAACCTCTAGAGGAATGACGGCTGAGTGGAATTTAAAGAAGTGCAAGATTTGCCTTCGCACGAAAAACACGACAGGCTGAACTGAAATGTCTGACAACTATCCAAGGTACCACAAACTGACCACAAACTCCCCCAGCACAGCGTTCTTAACTCTCCACTGTCATTATGTGTACAGATTCTCGCTGTGTATACCATCCCAGTGCTCTGATTGAAGCAATCAGGTCTCGTTAAGCGGCTCCTCATGGCTGCTTTCAGTTCATTCGGCTGGAAAAGAGTCATAATTACTGGAAGTTGTGTGCAGCTTAACCCAGCATAAAAGTGGTTAATATCTCTCTGTCGTATCCTCCTGTCAGAAAGGAATCTCCAGATCAGAGACAAGCTGAAAGTACGTTCAAAAATGGGTCAACTATCCCAGTGTCTCCTTTTTCTTTTGTGCTTTCCCTGAAATTGCTCCAACTTGTCTCTTCATTGCAGACTGATCAAGTTCCCCAGGGACGCATGCATCATGGAGGCTGTAAGAAAAGCAATTTGGTGACAAGGAGCTAGACTTTTAAGTGTTAAGCAATGCTGAATGTCTTTCTGCTGATGTAAACAGCAATTAAACCAGCAGCCATTAATTTAGTCTATTGGTCAGCGTGAAAGAGATCTATCGACTGCTCCATGGTGAATTGTCAGCATGGACTCATTATGCTGAGCCGGATTTGCAAACATGGCTGTAATGCTGATTGCATAGATGACTGAAGCAGTTTCAGGCATGAGGAAAGAATGAAGGGTTGAAGAAATGCTTCGATTATTAAGGCTGAAAGAATTCATTACACCTTCTCTCAGCTGTCACAGAAGTATTGTACCAGACAAAAATTTGGACACACCAACTCATTTGGGTTTTCCTTGTCATTTATCAAAGACCACAATTAATCTGGCATCTCTGGGTCTTCTTCCTAGCACTCCCTTTGGCCCTTTACACTTTCTTGAACCCCCATACTCACTCTTTTACTTTACAGCCTTTCTCTCTCTTGAGTAGTCAGGATGTGCCAGCTGTTTGTTGGCTTTGATTTCGATTTGCCCCAGATATGCTCTCTAATGAGCCAAGCACTCAATCAATAATTCAGCAGAGTGAGAATGAAAAGCAGGGTGATCAGGGTGCTTGAAGAGAGACCTATATTTTTCCTTTATCTTTTCTTTTTTTTTTTTTTTTTTTTTTGATGAGCTGACCTTTTGTATAAAATTGTTTTTTTTAGCTTAAGAAAAAAGTCCTTTATGGCTACTGATGTCTCATTGTGTTCATAAGGACATTCTGAGATACGATCTTTGCTGATCTAATAATTTATAGATTATATTCTTTTTCAGACCATTGACTACATCATACGGAACCTCAACAATGATTAATGTAGCCCTGCATTCAGTTATTTTATAAGGAACACTGAACAATTAATGCAGATACAAAGCACTAACACTGGAGACTCCTTCCATAAATGCCTGTCAGAAGCTTCATCCCACTGGTATATAACAATTGTACACTGTAAATTGTATAACATAAATACAATTTTTACAATTTTTATTTAATCAAACATTATCACAAATTTTTGTTGTGAACAAAAACCACTTACTAACATTGTCGCTCGGTCTGTACTGAGAAATCTCAGTCTGAGGTACTGTGCAAAAAGACCAAGGATGAGGATTTCTCTGAACAGCCCGAGTAAAAAGGTTAACAAGTAGTTTATTGCATGGAATTTTAAAATGCCGGCCTTTTTAATGCACTTCAGACTCTGTTACTTGTCCGCTTCGAAACAAGGCTTCTCCATTCATGTCTATGAAGTCTTTGTTGGCTTTGGTCTTGTTTCCATTCCTTTGACTAACAAAAGCTTTCTGACAAGCAGCGTGGACTTCGAAGGACTTTGTAATCTTTTTATCCATTTGGATAAACAAACGAATGGGTGCTCCAAAAACTGAAAACCCAGATGATGCTCTACAAACAGATCACAAGCAGGAAAATTAGATTCTTTGGTCAAGCAATGTGACATAACATCCTGGAGAAGATAATCATCGAAGGCAAGGTTGAAAGTGCACAAGGAAGAGGAAGATCGTGTAGAGCATGGCACTCAGACATCGAAAAGTGGGTTGGATGGAAATTACACAATGCATCCCAACGGGCACAGCAACATAATCAATATTGGGCTACCATGAAGGCCACTGCAGCTCACGTGAGAGCCATCTGACCAAGAGAGAGAGAGAGAAAGGATATTTCCTGTATATGGTTTCTCTTCAAGAAAACACGGAATGCATCTCTGGAAGATGCTTAAGATCATAGCACAAAGTGCAGCTAGCTAATGGCTAAGTTACCAGTTTGATAAACACCATTTTATGTGGAAAGTTTTTCCCTCACCTCGACCAATCAGATTACACGTGTTGTATTTGCTATATAATAATTTTGGTTATTCCAAGAGAGGGAACCAATCAGATTGTGCTATTCCTGTGTATTATATACTAAAGTCAGGTATATCTTTTCATTTGCAAACCTACATTAATAAATTAATTTTTATTTTTTATTTAATTGTTGTTTACCTTCTAATTGTTTCCAGATTCCTCTGAGAAGCTGTTTTGCTGTGCACATTTCCTTCCTAATTTGCCTTTTTTTAAAAAGCTTGTCACTTGTTGCATGCAGTAATTAAATTTCTTTCACTTAATCCTTATGTCTTATCTCTTTCCTGAACAACATTTATTTCAAGTTCAAGTACCAAATATACCACCGTGTGAAGCCACCTTGCGAGCTCCAGTGCCTCCATTCCCGGACAAAGCGACCTCTGCCCTTCACTATTTGGTGAAGTTGTTTCATTCCCTTCTCATAATGAGGGTCATGGCTGAGATCAATACCCAGAGGCTCTCAGCTCTTTAATAATTATGCTGTAAATTAAAAATGTGTTAAAAACACATGGTTCATGAGGGAATAATTAATAGCCCAATGCAGAGGAAAAGCTGCCAGTAGATGGGGATGGGGGTTGTTCTTATCTCTGAGGATGTGTTGTCTCTAGCACTGTTGGAAAAGTAACGAGTTGATTTTATCAAACCGTCCCTGTTCCCTGAAGAGCTCGCCTCACAAAAAACAGCATACATCTTTCATTTTCTCAACCAAATCTCTCTTAATTGCAAAAAAAAAA
>JAOUQZ010043234.1:0-13493 GCA_028564935.1 Neosilurus hyrtlii | reverse complement strand
TGGGTGGGTGTGTGTGTTTATCGGATGGTTCCTATGTATTCTACTTAATGCAAACACATGAATCATTATTCTCTCTCTCTTTTTTTTCAATAATTTCTACAATTTAATTTTGTACTACTTTACAAAACTGTACAGAACCCTTAGCTTAATTATTGCTATTATTATTAGCTTACCTAGGCTTATTGTTATTATTATTAGTAGTAGTAATAGTAGCAGAAGTAGTAGTAGTAGTAATAGTAGTAGTATTACAGTAGTAAACTCTTTCCTACCTGTGTTCCCAATAAACAAGTTCATGCAGGTGAAATAAACAGCCAGAGCCTCGAATGAAGCCAAGAGACTACTCTTACGCTCCAGTCTGCCCATCCTTACACCCCGTTTACACCCGTACACCCTTACACACTTCCACATTCACCACACAAACGTCTCCTCGTCCAGTCCTGTCTCTGAACAGCCTCAACTGAGGGCACCTAAGAGTATGATGTGTGTGTGCATGTGTGTGTGTGTGTCTGTGTCTGTGCGTGATGTGCATCAATTATTTTGTATTCAACAGACAAGAAAGGTGGGAGGAGACAGGATTAATCGGCCAATCGGAATTTGAGAAAAAATAAATACAAAAGGCTTAGGGCTTTTCTGTGGAAAAGCTCATCTACACACACACACACACACACACACTATTATGTCTATATAATATCTCATAAACCAAAATATCCACATCAGAAGAGCAAGAGAAACTTGAAACGATGAATCAGAGTCTCTGAAGCTCTTCCAAGAAGTGTTCCGTCATAATTCCCGTCTGTGTTTATTCAGACCTTTTCTGGAGAAAGAAAGTCAAGTCCATTTCACTGCTACTGACTCTGATACTTTATCAACCTCAGCTACTCACACTTCAGCTCTTAAATGGTTTTATATGTTTATTATTTATATTCTTTTCTATTTGTACCTGGCAGGGTACCTCAGTATACTCCAGTACGAATCTAGATCCAAAAACAGATTACCAAGACCTAAATCTGCAATCTGCCTTTTATACAGTGCACACAATAAAAGATTTTTTTTTAATCTGAAATCTGAAAAGGCTTATTTTGAGCCTTCTGCTCTATAGTACTGATATAAGGAATCTGTTATCAGCATTTTCATCTGCAAAAGCAGTAAAGCAAGAGTTTCTTTTCTTGGGAGGAAAATTTTAAGAAAACAATAAATATTTAATAAAAAGAAAATATTAGACGATAAGAACCACTATAATTATATAAAATGTTTTTTTTAATTCCTTAACAGCATTTTTCTGGTTTGCAAATGCCAAGCCTGCGGTGGGACACATGCGGATAAATGGATGGACAGAAGCAGTGTCATAACAGCCATAAAAATTAGGTTTACCATGTTCATATTCTCTGCACCCAGGAAGTAATAATTATCATAATAATAGGCGGCATGATGGTGCAGTGGTTATCATGTCAGCTTCACAGTGAGATGGTTCTGAGTTTCAGGCTTGGCGAGGGCATTTCTATATTGAGTTTGCATGTTTTTTCCTGTGCTTGTGTGGGTTTTCCTCTGGGTACTCCGGTTCCCTCCCACAGTACAAAGACATGAACATTAGGCTAAGTAATTGTTCCAAATTGCCTCTGGGTTTAGTGTTAGAATGAGTGTTATTGGTTATGTGTGTGTTGGCCAGTTGAGAGTTGTTCAAGGGGTACCTTAGCCCAGTGTCAGCTGAGATAGGCTCCAGCCTCACTGCGACCCAGGTGGGATTAAATGTTCGGAAAATGAGTGATTGTATAAATAATAATTTTAAAAAAACAGCCGTTCTGTAGAACACTGTAACCCCTCAGCCAGAACGCCAAGCGCCTGAAGGTCAAAACACATCCCTCATGCAAACAGTTTAGACAATCATGCTACCCTACACAAAGGTTTAGGCCATAGGGAGTGCTTATGCAAAAGTTCAGAAAGCTATCCTGCATAAAGAGGCGAGCAATGGGCCAGACAAACTTTAACTTTTTCAAGATCACTGTGCCAAGGTCAAAGGTCACATATGCAAAATTGGTACCCTACACACAGGTTTAGGTCATAGGGAGTGCCTATGCAAAATTTCAGAAAGGTGACGTGCGTGAGCTGAGCAATGGCCGGGACAAAGTTATTGTCACGCCACCCGGCCGCCAAGCCAACAACAGTATCCCTCCAGCCAAAACTGGCTGAGGGGTAAAAAAGACTAATGTTATTGATACTAGAATTGTATAGTTTAAATGTCACATCCATATATTTTTTAATTAATTTATTTTAATTTACAGGAACGTATATTCTGCTCTCTAGCTAGATTAGCTTTTATAGTTATTTTTGATTTAAGTTTGATCCTTTTTATTCTATTCTGTGTTTGTTTTAAATAAAGATGTCTTGCACTGTATTGTACTTCTGCCCTGACGTGTTTGTGCTGTGGTGAGCGCTACACACTCACTCAGAATCCTTTTACTGGTATTAAACTCGTCTCTCAGTTTAACGCATGTTGATAAATCCACTCCAACAGATCTGTGTTTATGTTTGTCTCTTTGTGAAGCTATTTAAAGTGTTTCTATTTTGGTGGTAATGTGTTCATGAGAAACTGTGTACACGAACCCAAACACGAGGCTACGCTTTCAAAATGTCTGCAGTAAACCAGAAGAGAAAATGTTTGTTTAGGAAAAGTTACAGTTATTTTTGGAGGTCTGTTTTTTTTTTTACTTACCAGGAAGCGTTGGATGAAACGTAATCATGTCCTCTGTGTGAACCGTCTCAAAGTAGACTCTGTGTGATTTTGTGGGTTTTTTTATCCCTTGTATGGATCTGGTTTTTTTTTTGGTCTTAAGAGGAAAGCCTGAATGTGACAAAGGTGCTGGTAGTCAACCATTCACACTGTAAAAACTGTGGCATGATTGGTAATGACACATGGTCTGCATGCTCCATCAATCAACAAGATGCACTATAAATCAACTCAGAAATATCAGATGCAGTGTGAAGTATTAATCTTATGAATCTTATATGTTCAGTGACATACTGAGCCAGGCACAACCATTCACACTCACTTTTTTATTTCTAAGTTCAGTTAAGTATTGAAGATTTATTAATGAGTCAGAAAGTGAGCAAGAGGGAGAGCAGGGTAAGATTAGATGTGTTTCTGGCAGAACCGGGTTGCTTTTAAACGGTTTGGATTTGTCTTTGACAACCTGTTTGCCTGATCTCTTAACCTGTGCCTGTTTAACAAAGTCCAGGTGTGTGTTTAATGGACTTAAATAAAATCTGCTTTTATCTGCATTTGCCTCTCCTGTAAATGCTGTAGCTGTTGTTGTGGCTGTAAATGTTTGAAATGACAATAAAGATACCAGACATCCTTTCATTCATTTGTGGAACAGTTTTATCCTAGGCTACCCTAGACACTAGAGTTAAGGGGAGGCCGGAGCCGACTCTCAGCAGACTCTAGGTGAAAGTGGGGAACATTCTGTTCAGACACAACCATTCACACTCACACACACACACCTAAGGGCAATGTGAAACAGCCACTTAGCCTACCGTGCATGTCTTTGGGCTGTGGGAGGAAACCGGAGTACCCAGAGAAAACCTACACAAGCATTGGGGGAACATGTAAACTCCACACAGAAATGCCCTTGGTGAGTCTGGGACTCGAACCCACTAGCTTCATATTGTGAGGTAGATGTGCTAAGCACTACACTGCCGTACCGCCTCTTAATAATATAATATATGCTAATTGCGATACTAGCTTCAGAAAAAAACAACAAAACACACACACACACACAAACACACACACGCACACTATGTCCATTGACTCATAGTCCAAAAACAAAACACTAAATTACTGCAATTACAAGTAAGACACACTCAACATCATCAATACGTGAGTTTGAAGGATTAGCATCACACCGTTCTGTCAGCGTCTTTTCAAAACCGCCTATTCCTCCTCAGCAGGCATCAGTGGGGCGTCTCGCTTTAAGTGAACGAAGAGCTTTGAGCTTGATGTTTTGTAACGATTTCTCAGTAAGGTCTTTTTATGCCTTCATTTATTTGTCATTTATCTGAGCGTGTTGCAGAAGTGTGGTGAGATCAGGTCTTCTTGAAAACCAGCAGAGAGTAAAACAGACAGGAGATCATGCATGACAGAGACCTGAGTTCCTGAAAAATTATCATTTTTACATCAATACGGTAAGCGTGTGTTATCACTGAAACTAAGAACCAGGTTTACTAAACTGTGAGGCTTCAATAAACAAATAAATAAAAGCATTGATGGGAGTGGCCAGTCCTAGGGGCGTGGTCACAATGGAAAAGTTTTGCTTTGTGCAGTATACAAGTTCATACTAAGTCCTTACTATGTACATGCCAGGTTCTCACTAATTTATTTTTTTATTTTTATAGTGCCTTAATTCCACAAGAGAAACCTTGACTTCTGCATTTATCCCAGTGAGCTGCCACACACATTGGGCACCAGTGTCAAGGGCACTTGAGCAATGTGGATGTTTTTCCTACTGGTTCAGGAATCTAACCTGTTACCTTTTAGTCCCAAAGCCGCTTCTCTAACCATTAGGCCATGGCTGCCCCCACAGGGAGGAAAAAAAACATTAGCACGCACATGATTGCACACTCCACATCAATGAGTTCTTACCATGTCCTTACAACGACCAATCAGATTGCACCATGTGCCATGTTCTGTCCAGTCCTTATAAAGCTTCCCTATACCCCCCCCCCGCCCCCTATGACGTCTATGCCTAGGCTGTAAGCAAGTGCAGGAGTTTTAATTATGAGCTACACCTGGTGCTGGTGTGGTTTATAAAATGGAAGAGTCTGCTACCTGTCACGGGGATAAGCCGGCCATGAGCAGCTGAGATCTGAGCCCAATCAGCTGATACGGTCTGGGCGGCAGGGACAAATGGTTGCTGCTTTATGCAGCCAAAGACACACACACCTTTCTCTTGCTGATTCTTACATCAGCAATCATGCATCCTAACACCCCTAGATATAACTTCAGTTCCTAAATAAATTGCCTTTTTGGTGAAATATACATTCTGTCTGGTCTCCTCTCCTTTTTTTATGTAGCGGCTTTTAAACAAGCGGGTCATAACAGCCGCCTGCTGCTCTTTTTTATACGTTCTGCAAATTTTCTTTTGCCCAAGTCTACATTCAGAGTCCTCACCACCATCCAACTTGTTTTCAGTGCTCAGTTCAAAAGACTGCATCTTAATGACAATAATGATAAGAAGAAGAAGTTTGCACTCACCCTCTGGATCCAGCTGTGATGTGCTCTGGCTCTTCTTCCCCAGACCCACCATGGCTGCCATCTTGGCCCCGAAGCTGGAGCGCCTCTTCTTGTCATCCTCATCATCATCGTTCCTGCCGAGTGAGCACATTTCTCCACCGACGCTAGAGCTCTTGGTGATGTTGGAGCCAGGAGTCGTTGTCTGAGCCCTGTGTTTCATTTTGGATGTAAACCCACTGTCAGCAATGCAGGAGTACAAATAATGGAGGAGGAATAGAGGAGGAAGAACAGAGGGGGGACAGGACAGACAGAGAAAAAAAGGAAAGGACAGGGTTCAGCTATAGGAACAAGACAGGATTAGAGATGAGGGTCAGTGCTACACAGGAACATCTAAAGAGAAAACAAAATGCTCAGGGTGGTGTTTATTTTATCAATTGGGAAATAATGTACCGTTTATTTAATCTAATGCTTCTTTAATTAAAAAATGAGAAAATAATAGATTTAAATGATTACAAGAAATCCTTCTTAATTGCAGACTTGATAGGAGCTACTTAAGTTAATCAATCTGCTATTTAATGAATAATTACATTTTGTACACCATGTACAAAAAATGTGTGTTAATGTATACTCTACACGTGATCTGATCAGTTCGCCGTCTAAAAATAATCGTCAATATACACCTTGAAAACAAGATCATTGATGTGAAATAAAAGGAAAGCCTTCTAAACTATCCTGTTACACATGAACATATGTATATTTTCATTATCGTGTGGTTTTTATTTACATTTTTTAACTTGCAATCTGCTAAAATCTGTTCGATGGTTTGCATTGGTCAGTTTGAAAAGGCCGCCATTCAGATTCCAATAATAACAGTATACAAATATTAAACTAACATATCAGATATAAACTAGTGCACTTCTGAATAAAATAAAACTCGGCACATCTACACATAAAATGAGCTGCTAAGGTTTGTATGCATCAGGCGAATATCGGCTTGTTTATAGGAACCGCCATTTATTATTATTCAAATTACGTCCATATTTACTGTCACAAACACATGAATCACATGTAACTTTTCACAGTACAATGCCACCACTCTCTGGGCAAATTTATTACTCATTCATTTTCTAAGCCGCTTATTCCTAATTAGGGTAACCCGGAGGCTGGCACCCATCTCACCTGACTCTGGGCGGGGCACACCCTGGACAGCTCATCAGGCTATCGCAGGCCCAACACACATACAACCATTCACACTTACACTTACATCTAGGGGTGATTTAGAACAGCCAGTTAGCCTACTGTGCATGTTTTTGGACTGCGGGAGGAAACCAGAGTACCTGGAGGAAACCCACGCAAGCATGGGGGAACATGCAAACTCGCCCAGAGCCCGGGAATCCAACCCAGGCCTTCTTGCTGTGACCACTAACCACTGTGCCACCGGATTTATTACTTGTTCTTTTTTTTTTTTACTTCAGAAAGAAGCTTGTAACAACAATAGTGTGATCTGATGTGCAAAGACCTATACAGTGTATGCAAGCTTTTATTAAGCTTGGGTTTCATTTCCTTTTAAATCCAAAATGGCAGGAAAAAAACAAATAGTATGTGACATTTATTAATTTAAAAATTGTACTAAATATTGTCCCAAAAATACTAACAAAACTATGCTCTATGCAGTTCTTGTTTTTAAGGATACAAAAACAGGTTATCTAAACTTTAAATGATTTTCAGAAAATATTATAATGAAGCATTGGTATCCACTGTCAGGCTTTACAAATATAATAAATAAAAATAATCCATTAAAATTTTGTTGAAGTTTGTTTTTTTTATGTTGTCATGTAGTATATACTAAAACAGTTATTCACCTCAGGCTAGGTGGATATGACTGACTAGTCCTCTTGACAATGCATTGATATCAACCTAGTCTTTGGTGAATTATTCTAATTTATTCAGTAAAAACTAAATATAATAAGCGCACAGTTACTAAATATAAGAAAACAACAACCTGAGCTGAACAGATAAAGCATGCAGGAAAAAAGAATTCACAACATTCACTCATTTATTCTACAGGAATCAAAGAACAAAGAGAAAAGAGGTATAATTATGTAGAGATGAAGGAGTTGAGGAGGAGAATTCGTGCTTACTGAAAGCTAAATACAGGGTTGCGTGACCAATTCTGAGGGTGATTTACTATAGATACAGAAAGTCAGTTAATTTCATAAACAACTTAAGCAGGCCTCACACAGGAACGATTTTGACAGCCGTTCAGCACAGTTCCAAACCGTGTTGGACCGCAGTGACATTGTCTTCGCTTTGGGATGGTGGCCCATGATTTTATCCAAGTCTAATTCCTACCTATTCAAATGAATGGTGTGTTTGTTTTACACTGTTTTCACCTATTGCTCACAATTGTTTTGCCACACTGCCATCATTTTTTGTTCTAACCCGCCCCCATGTGAGGCCTGCTTAATATAATCTACCAGAAGAGGCACAAATCAGATTAGTGTAGCACATGTACAGAAAAACGAGCTGCCGCAATGAATATATTCTTATAATGTCTTCCTCTGGATTACCAAATAAATTAAAATTAGTTGAAAAAAGCACAAACAAGCTTTTTCTGGTGCTCTCTGAGGGAGTTCTTCCTTGCCACCGTCACCACGGTCTTGCTCATTGGGGATGTGTAGGGTTTATAGAAAACTGTGTCAATTCTTTATCACATTTGTTGTCACTATATAAAGCTGCTTTACGACAATGTCAGCTGTAAAAAAACGCTACACAAATAAAACTGAATTGAATCGAATCGGAGCCTCATCCCTGAACGTACAGTGAGACACAAGCACTTCATTAACATTCTAAAGAGAAAAGATCCATCTGAGGAAATAAAGCTCTTTTCTGTGTGGTAAACCCTGCATGTACACTCACACACTGTCTCTCTTGCTCTCTCAACATATCTGCACTAACTCATGCGGCATCAACCATTTAAATATTCTTCTCATCTCAAATTTGATTTAATCTTATGATACATACTATATGTTATGATGTTAAATAACTTTTCACTGCACTTTTTTGGTTAATCCAGACAGTAGTTTTTCAGTCACGCTTGTAAAAACTTTTATTAAACATAACATAAACTTTGCTTCAAGACCGTGTCTCATCTGTATTTTCGGACAGATTACTACATTTACGTGATTCTATACCTGTTAGACTCCTCCTCCTGCTCCTCTACACCATTTTCTTGCTCTCCTTCCCCTTCCTTCTCTCCTCCCTCTACAGGCCCCTCTCCCTCCTTCACACACTCCTCCCCCTGAGACTGACTTTGCTGTACAGCCTCACCACGGCTACACACACACAACAGATGTGCACAATGATGCAGTATGATAGATACAGGAAGACAAGAATATACACATAAAAATACATATGCATGTGAACAGGTACAAACACATAAATATAAACATATGTATAGTACACACATACATACACACACATAAACACACAGGTCATAAGGAAGCATGCAGAACAAAAAAAAGAAGAGAAAATGGTAAACATGCAGAATTAATTGCTGCCGTCAGAAAAAGTTGCATTATTAATAACAGACAAAGATGAAAGGTTGGGATCAAAAGTCAAATTTCAATCCCCACCTAATTTTGCGAGTGGCCCGCGCTCTATCAGACTGGACGGACATGTAGCTTGTGCTGCTAAGACGAGACATGCTGGACATGGCAGATACGTCACTAACGTCACTGTCTGAGGACTTCATAGACAGGCTGTCCATTCCCCGCTGTACAGGACACACGTGACAGGAAATCATATGATAACATATAAAGAAAAATACACCCAGTCTGTGGCATGTGGTTATCGGAAAATCAACTGGAAACTGTAGCTTCATGTCATCACATCACCTCAGTGTTGGATATTTTCCCCATAAATCCATGTTCCTAAGTGCTGTATTTCTTATAGTTACAGTTTGTGAACATTATATAAACACATGGTTACCTTTCATTATTACACAGAGTGTATGAATTAAGAAAGAACACATGAAAATTGTACATACCCTGGATGGATCCTTTAGGGAACCTGAAGGGAAAAAAGATTACAAATGATGAATATCAAGTAAAAAATAATAGTGATTTTAGCAATGTCTTTACCATGTCTAATTCCCACCTATTCAACTCCTCTTATCTAATAACAGCTACCAATCAGGGAGGTCAAAGGTCACCATGTGCTTCCTCCAAGGCACATGATGCCAGCCAAGAGCCTTTCAACATCAGGAACTAAACATGAGCTTACAGGCATTAGAATTGCTGTGAGTGACAAGTAAGAGAACGTATGCCATCCCTCTCTTCCTTTCAGCTCAGCCGAATAGCTCTGTTGTGCTCCTGGGCCATGGATGGCTGTGGCATCAGCTGGGATTCAAACCTGCGATCTCTGGATAATAGAGCGAATGCTTTTCTATTGTGCATCATAACTTTTTCAAACCTCAGCCCTAACCACAGGGAACACTTTTATTACTTCTATTTTATTGTAAATGTCTACAGACATGCACTTCGAAAAGGGGGTCTTAAGAAACTTCCAGAAGCCAAACAGTACCAGTGAAATGAAGTGCTGTACTTTTGAACTCTTCTGTTTTATTAATTAAGCACATTTGCACACAATAAATAAATGTTAAGGCTGACATAAAAAATATATATATATATTTTTTATTATTGTGTACCAATCTTAAATCAGTTCTAACACACAGATCATTTGGGACAGCGGTTGCTTAGTGGTTAATGATCGGGGTTACTGATCAGAAGGTTAGGGGTTCGTGCCCCAGTACCACCAAACTGACACAGTTGGGCTTTTGAGCAAGGCCCTTCACTCAAAATCCTCAGCCACCAAGCAGTCCTTGAGAAATAGCCCAGACAAAAAGATCAAGGTCACTGCGACAGGGTCAAAGGCACACCACAGCATTCAGTTCTGATTTCTGAAACTTCTGTCAAACTGTAGAAGCTTGTGTGTAGTGGTGGTGGTGTTGTTGTTGGAAAGGCCTCTGCAGACAGGAAAGGGTCTAGCCAAAACTCTGAAGAAAATGCTATTTTTAAATGTTGCTAGTTTTCCAAATTCCCAACCCCAGATTTAATGTTTAACATTTAAGTTTCAAGATTTTGATCTTTATCAATACATCAGAATCCAGATCACCAAAACTGATACCAGAGTACAAGTTCATCACAGTCCGGAGCACTGTGAGACCGCCCTATTTCCACTAACATAAACTGGGAGTTAGCTTTGTGCTGGGGCTAGTAGTGGTGGTGGTTCGGAGTGGTGGTTTCCAAATCATTTACCTTTATGGAATTTTGCAGATGCTCTTATCCAGAGTGACTTACATTTATCATTTTTAGGAGTTGGTTCCATTTGTGAATATCCTAAGAACCGGTTTGCTTTTCCACCACAGATTCAATATGTCACTGTGTGCGTCTGTGTATGTCTCCGTTTTTCCCAGCAACATTAACGACAAGCACAACAACAACAACGTTTGACTTGTGGATGAAGCTAGTGTTACACGGTCGACTTGCATCGTTATCATCATTGCAAGTTTATCGTCATCATGCGTTGCGGGTTCGTCATCTTGTGCTGTGAATTCAACTCAAAAACTCGCAATGTGTTGCCAAGCAGGTTACCACTCCCACCTCAAAGCAGGAAGGTCCTGGGTTCATGTCGCAGGCTCAGCAAGGGCGTTTCTGTGTGGAGTCTGCATGATCTCCCTGTACTTGCGTGAGTTTCTTCAGGGTACTAATGTTTCCTCGCACGGTCCAAAGACATGCACATTAGGCTAAGTGGCTGTTCCAAATAGCCTCTGGGTGTGAGTGTGTGTGTAAATGGTTGTATGTGTGTTGGCCCCGCAGTGGACTGGTGAACTGTTCAGGGTGTACCCTGCCTTCACCCAGAGTCGTCTGAGATAGGCTCCAGAGAAAGAGAGAAAGAGAGAGAGAGAAAGAGAGAGAGAGAAAGAGAGACTACACATAGTCTTCTTCATGAAGTAAGTCTGTAGTAAATTTTAAGTAAATGTTGGTGAGAGGAAGCAAACACACACGAGAATATGAGTATGAGAACATACTCCCAGAAATCATGTTCCAAATCCACATCAAAGTAATTCTTTTAAACATGCTAAAGTCTCTGACCCATACTGAGCCATCATCAGAGTGATGAAACTTGTGTTTATTCCATCGTCATTTACCTGCATCTCCGTTCTCTGTGACGGCGTGAAACAAGGCCGGGAGAGGATGAGGGGGTGGATGAAGTGCACATGGAGGCAAAATGATCACACATTTAATAAACAATAACACACACACACACACACACACACACACACACACACACACACACACACACACACACACACACACACCACTACAAAACTGATAATATTCCATCATGCTATAATCAGATAATAGTATACTGCTGTGCTTTATCTTGGGCAGTACTGTGATGTAGTGGTTAGCATGTCTGCCTGAATGAACATTCTGAGCAAGAATGTCCTGGGATGAAGTCCTGGGTTCAGCAAGGGAGTTTCTGTGTGGAGTTTGCATGTTTAATCTAAATGGGTTATGTTCAGGTACTACAGTTTCCTCCCACAGTCCAAAGACTAATCAAGCTAATTGGCTTCTCCAAATTGCCCCTAGGTGTGTGATAGGCTCCATCCTCCCTGCAACCCTAGGACTTATCGGGATTGTGTGTGTGTGTGTGTGTGTGTGTGTGTGTGTGTGTGTGTGTGTGTGTGTGTGTGTGTGTGTGAGTGAGTGAGTGTATACAAGCATGGCAGTACATGTCTAACTGTGTTAGGAAGTATCAGAGATTTAAAAGAAGTGAAACACACACACACACACACACAGAAAGAAGAGAGAGAGAGAGAGAGAGAGAGAGAGAGAGAGAAAGAGTCTAAGAACACTGCCACTACATACTAATAAATCTAATAACTAATAAACACACTATTATCATACACTAAGTTTTCTACAGAAGAAAGGCTTTGATGGACTACTAAAGGTGTGTGTGTGTGTGTGTGTGTGTGTGTGTGTGTGTGTGTGTGTGTGTGTGTGTGTGTGTCCTATCATTCTCTCTTAGTAAATCTGTAAACTATCCTCCATACAAATGAACGATAAATTATTAAAGAAGCTAAAATGCTAACGTTGATACCAGTGGGAACAGTTTCAAATTAGCATGTTGCTACTTGTGTAACGCTAATTGGTGGTTATTGATTTCCAGGTTTTTCATCTCCCTAACATGGGGGGGTTGGGGGGGGGGTCACAGAGAGAACCACTGGAAAAGAGCATGAGGGTGATAGAAAAAATACAGAAAGATAAAAGATAAAGAAAGAGTGATAAACAAAGTGAAAGAGAGAAAGAGGTAAAAGAAAGAAAAGGACAGATGAAAGAGAGGTAAAACAGATAAGGGAAAGAGATAAAGAGTGAGAGAGACTGACAGATACAGACAACAAACAATGTAAAAATATGCAAATCAATTCCCATGTCTTTTTTTTTTTTTTGAAGTGATAAATATGCAGTCCGGATATTTATGTGTAAGTAAATTAAGATGACCACTGACACTTTAGGATGTCATCACATCTCACAGTGTTTGTGTGTGTGTGTGTGTGTGTGTGTGTGTGTGTGTGTGTGTGTTAAAGAGTTTTGTAGAAGCTGTGAAACTAAAACTACAGCAGGAGGAAGAGCAAAAAAACACAGCACTGCACACGCTAAAGCTAATAATGACCCCTCTGGGTCTACAGGGCCTGTTATACAGTTCATACCAGTCACTTTCTTCTGCTGGTCCTCCCACGTCACCTCTAATGTCACGATACAGAAATGCGAAAGAAAAAACTATTTAGTGCTAATGCCATGGTTTTGGGGTGGCATGGACTAGTGGATTAATCACTGGACTAATCACTAATATTACAGAGATTTTCCTAATTATTATGATTATTTTTTTTATTGAACTGTTAACCCTGTAATATCACCCCACACTCTCACATGTTGTATTTTTAAAAAGATAAAATTTTATTGAAATCAGATTAAATTCTGTTATGACCAACGCATTCGAATCTTACACTCAGAGTTGCACATGACTATCTGATAATCTCTCTCTAACATGGTAAAAACTGAGTCTTACAGACAGATTCCTGTATTCGTCATCACTGAAGATGCAACTTAACATGAAGATGCCAAGGTTTCACACACACACACACACACACACACACACACACACACACACACACACACACACACACACACACACACAC
>JAOUQZ010043233.1:0-13494 GCA_028564935.1 Neosilurus hyrtlii | reverse complement strand
TCTTTACATTGGGACAGTCGTACTAAGCATTTCACTGCATATTGTACTGTGTATAATTTGTATGTGACAATAAATTTAAATTTGAATTTGAATTTGAATTTGAATTTGAATTTGAATTTGAATACACAGTTACAATATTACACAACTTGACATTGAACTTGAGTGCCTTTAAATAAAGTGGTGTTCTCTTCAGTACAATATGATTACACTTACCTTTTACTGGTTCCATCTGGCGAGGCGCTACTTCCGTCATCAGCCTTTGACTTTTTATGAAGGATTCTGAAGGAACATTGTCTGGTTTTAGACGTAAAAGCTTGGGTTTCATGCCAAGTAGTTCTGCTTGGAGATCACGCTCTTTCGTATTTGCTTATGGAAATCCAAACTATAAAAACCCACTGTTACATTATTTTATGTGATTATCTCCCCTAGCATTCTATTTGGTATTGTTCATGATGTGATGTATTTTGATGTTTATTAACTGGAGAGGAATACATGATAAACATGGACATTAATGTTGCTATTTTTCCAAGTACAAGATAATGAACTACTACAACTCACAGGACAGTCTGCAATGCTGAAGTAGGGTACAGCATCTGTAAATTATATACTGTATTGAATTAAATTTACCGTTACTGCTTTACTTATCAGTGAATATATTGTGAATTCATCATTAGTCTTTGATGTGAGGGAATATATCAGCAGTTGGGAACAGGTGCTGAAGTTCCCAATGGCATCTAGTCTTCCTCTGTTGCTAAGGGCTTGCTAGTCCAAATTAATTAACATATGGCCACTATGCTTTGAAATAAGTTTCATAATATGTATATAAATTGTCATCAGATGACTATGACAGCAAGCTACAGTGTATCTTAATGATTATGGACTCACCTGTTCACTGGATAAACATGAATGCTTTCATGGAAGTTCACAGTTAGGTGGTGCTATAACATTTTAATAAATGTCCAAGTCTTGAAAACCTAAACCTATTACAAGCCTATGCTCTTTACTGTGTACAGGTCTAAAACATGTCTTAATTTCTTAATGTGGACATTAAAACAGGTTATTACTTAAGAGGTAATATCACACAACAGAGATCTATGACTTAGGTCAAGTGAAAATGAGACATTAAGAAACAAAACCGCAGTGTAACCTTTAGTGCATGAACAACAGGATGCATACTTTAACGTAATTTCTCACATCTGGTGTACAGTAGTCACATCAGCTGTGAGTGATAATGACAGAATCACAGCCAAAATAATTGCTTGCTTCATTGTGCATATAAAAAGTATTGTGCAAAGGTCACACTATTTTTTTTAGTATAAACTTTGCTATAGATTTTTATTTTATCATTTGTGTATTAGCAATTTAGTACAAAAACGCTTTAGCTTTCCAGATATTGATTTCCAGCACAAAGTGAAATGTTACTTTTAAAAACAGTTTGTTCAGAATGTCAATAAAGAAAGCAGTATATTACATATAAGAGACCACTTCTCAGACAAAAATATAATGAAGGCTGCTGTAATTTACATGCAAATAAAGAATCAACTGTGACAGTCAGCATTTGCAGGAGAACTGTGGCTGGTTCTGTAAGACACCCGGTAGATACTGTACTTGTAAAACTGCACAAACTCTACCTGATGCTATTCATTCATTCATTCATTTTTCGGAACTGCTTATTCCTGATTAGGGTCACAGGGAGGCTGGCGCCCATCTCAGCCGACTCTGGGCGAGGGTGGGGTACACCCTGGACAGCTCGCCAGGCCATCGCAGGGCCAATAGTCACACAACCACTCATACCTAGGGGTGATTTGGAACAGCCACTTAGCCTACTGTGCATGTTTTTGGACTGTGGGAGGAAACCGTGGTACCTAGAGGAAACCCACACAAGCACAGGGAGAACATGCAAACTCCACACAGAAACGCCCGAGCTGGGAATCGAACTCAGGACCTTCTTGCTGTGAGGCTGACGTGCTAAACACTGCGCCACCGTGCCGCCCTACCTGGTGCTATTCTATTTTTGAAGCAAAAAGTCATCACACCTAATATTGAATTAGTTTAATTTATTACTATTTACTGTGCTTTATAGAATTTTAATGTAGAAATCTTTAATTTAATGACATTATTTATATGTAAATATAAGGCATCTTTGTTCTATACCAGTCTTTTGCACAGTACTGTAAGTTAGTGCCTGCATCCCTGATAAAATAAGTAAATTATAAATAATTTAATAAAAAAATATTATTAGAAATCAATATTTTAGATTACATTTATTGTTTTTGGTGCATGAACATAACACATTCCCTAAATGTTTTGGCCAAATCACCTTTGCCACTTGATAAAATATTGATTTCTAATAATATTTTTTCTGAACTGCTTATTCCTAGTTAGGGTCATGGGAAGGCTGGCTGCCTACAATATATCCACTCCTGGGGAAAAAATGGGGCTTACGCCAAACTGCAGAACATGGATTTCTGGAGCAGATTTTCTTACTTGTTTATCTTAGGACTTGCACGACTGCACACTGTATTGTATCTGTAGATATCTGTCCCTTCTGGTTCTGTTTAGGAGCCTGATATCAGATTTGTGACGGGCTTTATGTTTTGATTTCAGGAAAAATAAACAAGCCAGAAGATATTTTGGAAAATGTTGCACATCAAGACGTGTTAAAATTTCAGATCAAACATTTACATTTTTTCAGAACTTTTTTTTTTTTGCATACAAGAAGATTATGTACAGTAAGTGAATTTTCCTGTTTCTAGTTTGTTCCTAAAACTTTGCTACAGCAAAGAGCTGGGACAAGCAAATGGTGGTACAGGCATTATGAGAGATAATTCATTCTTGTTCGTTTTCTATCAAGTGATTAGTTGTTAACTCCATTAAAAGGTTATTCTTTTTTTTTAGTTTGGGGTTTGGCTAATTTTTTGTCCAGGAATGTAAAAGCCCCAGGTTGCATTGTGGTATAGTGGTTACCATGTCTGCCTCACAACAAGAAGGTCCTGGGTTTGAGTTGTTTGTTTATGTTTTAGAAATTTTTTTTGTTAACCTTTATTTTGACAGGTTATCCCATTGAAACATAAAGTCTTATTTGCAAGAGAGACCTGTTATGAATAGAAAACAAATACAGATGTACAGCAATAAAAGACGTTACAATAAGACATATACAAGAATAACAATAACCTGACATGCATGTTCTTCCCATGCTTGCAGCGGTTGCCTCCAAGCTCTCTGATTTCCTATCACGGTCCAAAGTTATGCACACTAAGCTAATTGGCTGTTACATATTGCTCCTGTGAGTGTGAACGGTTGTGTGTGTTGGCTGTGCCACGGAGTAACTAGCTGTTCAAGGTGTTCTCAGCCTTGCCCTACAGTCAGCTGAGATAGGCTCCAGCCTCCCCATTACCCTAGTTGGATTAATCGGCTCAGCAAATAAATGCATATGTAAGCCCCATTGGGGAATGGAAACAACTGAACAGGGTAGAGATCCCCAAGACTGGAGTCAGTTTTTTTATTTGTTTGTCTTTTACAGGAGCTGGCAGAGCATCAGAAAAATACAGATCAGCTCATGCTTACACAAAAAGGTGATTAATTTTTAAACTCATGTCATAGTACAAAATAAGATATAACTGAAGCTGATACTGGTAATCTGTGTCATGTATGTGATTGATCAAATTCTCTTTATGCTTTACTGTAGACCTAGAACAGGATGGGTTCTCTAACAGAACATTCTTCCATGCGATAATTGCTGAGGTTCCAGAACAGCACAAGAGCAAAGATGGTGAGAGTGTGGTGAGAAGTACTGTCCAGTATTTTGCACATGTTCTGACTGTGATAGTAGTGATAGCAAAACTCCTGAGCAAAGCACCATAGTCATGGAATTTAGCTTTAATGGTTATCCGGTGTCTATTCGGTGTCCCTGCATGTCCATCACGGTAAACCCAATAAGGAAGCTGATTAGCTGTTATGTATCACTGACTTGCATGATGACAGGCAGCAATTCAAAAAAAGATTTATTGTTAATAATGGGACTGAAACCTAAAAATTGAGGCTAATACCACCACCGTTCCACCCTGCATAGATTAAAACACACACAATCTAACTCAGGTAGGCAGACAGATTTGCAGGTGAATAAATTTGTTAACCAAACACTGAAATCAAAAGCTTGACAGAACATGAACTTGTTAAACGGATACTTAAACTAACATGACAGGTGATACACATGAAAGCGGCAATCAGCTAATGTGAGGGAAAAAAGCAAACTCAGGCTTCGATACCTATCGATAGAGACATCTATTGGGAGCTCCGCTTTTAGGCAGTGCCTAAATCTATATATTCCAGTACATAGATATACCTGTTTTAATCTTCACTGTGTTTCTTTAATTGGTTTGTTCTTTCTTCCTTTATTTCCTCACATAATTATTTCATGGGACAATACAGGTTAACGTTACTGCACACACACAGTGCAAATATACAGTATATCATACATAGCGCTTCTAACTTTAGCATCTGTAATATTTGTTACATAACCATTCTTCAATGAAAAAAGGGTTTTCAGATATCTTTGGATGGTTACTGGTTCCGTTAAAAATGCTATCACATTAAATGCTATCGCATTAAAATTCACATTATTTCTGAAGAGAAGCTCTTGGTTGTAGGGGTAAACTTTCACGTACTCACCTAGAGAGAGATAAACAATAGAGCCCTTTGGGGTAACAAACAGAACCTTTTTATCTGAGAAAGCACCCATACATATCATCAGTATCTACATATTGGAGCAAGATAACAAATTTCTGATAATTTTTATTGTTCTGTTATCAGAGAGAAATACCAAGAACATAATAAGAATATTCCAATCATTAAAACATGTATTTTTATGTCTGTTTCAGGTTATACGAAGATAGGTTTTTCCATGTTCTTTTACATTTATAGCTGGAAAGGTCGAGCTGTATTTATGGAGGATTTGTATGTGATGCCAGAGTTCAGAGGTAATTGTGGCAGTTTTGTTTTAGCTTTGAATTAATAAAATATTTCACATCTTCTTATTTGCATTCTTAGTTTAAAAAAAGGGATCCATCTAGGGCTGGGATATCCAATCTGATCTGCAAAGGGCAGTGTGGGTGCAGGTTTTCACTTCAGCCAAGCAGTAGCCACACCTTCCACCTGTTTCAGTGACTGAGCTAAAAAAAGAAATAATAAAAAAAAAATTTTAAAGGCTAGATTGCAGGTTAGTGTTTCAATTTTGAAGCCAGGTGTCAGCCATCTTGGTGAGACCACCTTGCTTTAAGATCTCATAATGGAGCCGTTGAAAACCAACACAACCCGAAAACACTGAAAATTTTACCGCTGACAGTTAGAATGCCTTAAATTCATATAACCTAACCAATAATTTCACCAATATTTGTAACAATAAATATAAATATTAATAAAAATGAAAAAGCTCTGCATAGCTGAAATAAAAAAAAAAAAAAAGGTTAAAATGCACACCTTGGATGTAATTGTTTTCATACTATTTGAGTAACTTCCAGCAATTACATGGTCTTACCACGATGACACCAGTCTGGCTTCAGGGGTTGCCACATGAAAACAGTGAGATACATGAACCAGTAATTTTCTGAGCTCAATAGTGCATACAGGTGGAAGGTGTGACTCCTGCTTGGTTGAAGTGAAAACCTGCACCCACACCTGCAGCCCTTTGCACAAAAGACTGGACATCCTTGATACCATTCCAACCATTTACCATTCGAATCCAAACCACCCCTATTTTACCATTTTTCCCAACAGTGTATTTAACTTTTGGCACATACTGTAGGCATGTAGGCAATAATTTTTCCACATTTACCTTTAGAAAAAAGAACAGAGAAGTCATTCACTTTCAATTACACGTGGAAACCCCAGTTTGATTTTGAGCAGAAAGTATTTTTTTTTTACATACTGTAATCTGCTATCTAAACTAGTTTTAAGTCCTGCTAATTTCATGTCCATAATTGCATTTCATTCAGGAAAGGGCATTGGCAAAGCACTGATGAGTAAAGTTGCACAGGTGAGGGATGAGTTCTAATTGTCTCTTTTTCAAATGTTAATTAAAACAGAACTGTTTGAGGCATCATGTAAGAAATCGATTTTATTTGTGTGTTCAAAAAAATGTGTATAATTGTGTAATATAACAGCTAGGATGGGCTGCTGGCTGCAGAGAGCTCAAGTTTACTGTGTTGAACAGCAACAAAAGCGCACTGGACTTCTACCAGAACCAGGGTTCCATGGACCTGACCTCTGACCTGGGTTACCATTACATGTGCTTTCATGGTGATGCTTTTCAAAAGATGGCTCATAGGGATCTCTAAATGTCAGGTTCTTTTCAGATACATTCCTCCCATCCTTAACTTAAATCTGGTGCAATTAATTAAAAGTTATTGTTCCAGCACTGATAGAAGTAAAATACTTGTAGTAATAATAAAGGTAATTAAATGCATAAGTTTATCCAGATTTATCTTAATTATGAAGTGTATGTTGTTCAGGTGATGTTTAAAAATGCTTTTAAATTCTTAATGGAACTCATCATGTGAGGAAAATATATCTAAATTCACACCCAAGGTCATAAATGTGTTTGTGAAAAAATCATCCAATATTGATGTGACTACCTATAAGATTAAATTGAAATAAAAACTGCTTTCAAAATGAATCAGGTTGTTGGATAACTGTTAATAACCATATATTAAAATACTACAAAACCAGAAAATAACACAAATAAAAGTACAATCTCTGACAATCATGCAAACTGGCAAAATCACAAAATAAAAGAACAATATGTACCTGGGCATGTCAGGGGGAAGCTGTAATGCAGAGCATTAACACTAGTGAGAAATTAAAATAATAATTAAAATAAAGATTCAGTAGAAAAAGGCACTATAAATACACTGCTTTCAATTTTATTTCGATCAGTGAGTGTAAATGGGACCAGGATTGCACTTTGCTCCAGAAGATTGTTTATGCTTTCTTCTCAGATGTTTCTCTGATTGTAAAGTCTGTTATGCAAGACAGCTCTGTTGTATTTTATGGTGCCTGCCAAGCCGTACAGCTGGGAAAAGTGCCTGGAGGTGCTTGAGAGATTTAAAGGAGGTTCAGTGAAAGGTTGAGTTGACATCCATATAAAAATTTTTTAAAAGACCAAAGCATGATTGTATATTCATATTCTAAGCTGAAGATTCTTCTCAATATAGCAAATGATGAGCTCACCAAACTGAGCACTGTATTGCCATAGAGCCAGTGCAGTTCCTTATGCTGAATGTAGATCAACATATAAGGGACATGCAGCATTAAAAAGTACTGCCATGTCATCATTAATAGAAAAAAAAGTTAATAATGATAATAATAACACAATAAACAAACTAAAAACAGCTTCAGTGTAAGAGTGCTAAAAAAATGCTTGCTAAGTTAGATTATGCGTTGGTTTGAAAGACATGTGGGGCTAGTGATGTAGTGGTTAGTTTGAGAGAGGTCGAGGGTTCAAACCTCCATTCGACCACTACCTGGGCAAGTCTGAACCACAAGTGAGCCTCTGTCCACCCAGCACTATAAATAGGTACTAGTAAAATAACCTGTGATGGACCAGTGCCCCATTCAGTAGGAGTTGTACTTCAAGTCCGTTCACGCTACAGAATCTGGGATAGACTCCGACTCTGATGGGTCTAAAAGTCCAACAGACTAACCTTATGAGGAGTGAGGCAAAGAATTTGTTTATCAACGTGCTGCATAACCAAATATTACAAATATTTAATGTATGAGGGCAAAGAATATATATAGATAAGCTACTAGTTATGCTATGTTGCCAGCTTACGTAATGAAAGAACTTTTTGTTTCTCTTTGACCGAGTTGTACAGACTGTGCCTCACATTGTTTTTTTAATTATTGGCATCTCAATGATCAGCTACTAATCCTGATTTCATTCACTGATTCGATTCTTTCAAGCTACACATTTAAATTAATCTAATTTTAGTTGATTCATTTCATTTACCCCTCATCTCGGCAATCAGGACAATCATGCGTGCAAGTCACAGTTCCAGGACAATTTCTATGCTTTATTTTGTATATTCAGCAAAGCTTTGCATGTGAAAAACCTTATATTTTGTAAACTGTCTAGTACATTTTTTAAACGAAGCTGACAGATGAAGGCCAACTGTTTTTTTTTTTTTGTTTTTTTTTTTGCAAGTCTTTGGTGTAAAATTACAACCCCAAATCAGAAAAATTAGGGAGCTGAGAGAGGTCTGACAAAAGCTTGGATACAGTAGGGGAGCCCTTGTTGGTGATTAGTTCCTTTGGGTTTCCACTCAGCTGAACAAGAGGACCAGTACTCTGGCAACTCAGCGATGTTGTCACATAGTCCAACAGTACCAATATGTATTCAATGACCATGGGTGAACACTGGCAGCAACCCTACCAGATCCATGTCCACCTGCTTGAAGGGGATGTCAATAATAGGGATGAAGATGAGTGGCGCCAGCTCTATTTTCAGGGGTGGTGTTTTCTGGCAAGTGAGAAAGTGCTAGATAAGGTTCTTTACTTCAAACACAATCCCCTCAAGTGGAAGAGATCTTGGAACCTATCTAGTATTTTTTGGGCTCCCAAGTGGTCCCCAAGCTGGTGGGTGTGGATCAGGTGCAACAGGACAATGTAAATTTTTAGCTGATGGATGATGATGATGGTTGATAATTCCTCTGCGGTGGCTGCACCAGCCATTCTTTACCAGAAAGTGTGTAATGGGGTTCTCACTCAACACAGGGTGTTTGGGTTCACCTTCTGCATTGGCATCTGATGCTCTCTCATCCTTGTGGGACAGGAGATCAGGACAGGTGCTTGGCTGGAATTGGCATGCATAGTGTACTTCATCTTTTCCCCTCATGTGCTGTGGTTGATGTCTGTAAGCTTGGCCAGCTTCTTCCCACCAAAAGCGGCACCAGCAACCAGCCCCACCAAAAGGAGCTACTTACCTTGGCTGTCTATGATGCAAACCTCCAAAGTGAGAACTTCTCATGCATTCGCATGGGTACAGGTGACAGCCAAACTTCAACTGTGATGAACAGAATAAGTTAATTCATTCATTTTCTGAACCACTTAATCCTAATTAGGGTCGCGGGGAGACTGGCGCCCATCTCAGCCAACTCTGGGCGAGGACGGGGTACACCCTGGACAGCTCGCCAGGCCATCACAGTAACAGAATAGGAGCACCTGAGTCCAACAGCAGACTATCATTCAGGCATATGGTAATATCAGAACTAAGTATACGATGATCAAGGAGAATAAGGCACAGAGGATTTATTGTAGAAGAGGCTTCAACATAGAACATCAGAGAATGAAAGGCAATAGTGATTCTCACTCAATCAAGCCAAGAAGCATAAGTCAATATAATACCAAAAGCTCAGAAGATTCACAAAATATTGTGGCGGGACAATAAATACAAAATAGAAAACACAATGGCCAAACTGTCAAAAGGCATTTGGGGCAGTCCTAAATTGTGGTCAGACAAGCAGTAGCTCAAGACAGGCAAACAGAGATATCAAAGAGTCCACAAATCAGTCTTGAAGGTCAGTCTTTTCAGCAGAGTTCTTGTGAAAGGTTTACAGCAGGATGATTTCACCAGAAGAATGTAAAATCATGACCAAGTGCTGTTGCCACCATTGCCTTTTTTATAGGGCTGACCAGGAAGTGTTTTTTGCCTTGTTGACCTGCAGTGACAGTGTAGGTCTGTGGTGCTCACCGGCTCTCCCTGTTGCCCTTGAGGCGCATTGCTATCCCAAGTCATGTCAGGTGTAATACTGGGTGTGATGGCCTGGATCAGTGACTGGACAGTACAGCCCATGAGCCAGGGCTTCTAATCAAGGGAAGGTGTGCAGTGGGCAGACTCCACAGGCATGGGCTTATTATTTGGCAGGGTTAGAAGCCATGGCAAGGGGACTGGAGTCTGGTGTAAAGAGACTTCATTATAGAGGAACTCCCTACAGAATTCCTTTCTTTCTCCCCCCCAGCATCTTTAGGGTGGCCAGAGTGCACTCCAGGGAGATACAAGGGGATCACTGCTTTCTTTATCAGGCCACCTTTAATTATGAGAGACCCAGTTAAAGGTGCCTAAGGAAGCCCACACATCATCACTTTACGCTGTAAGTTTAATGAGCAGTATTTGCATCGGGCTGGGATGGGGAGGGGAAAGGACATGGTCAGTGCTGTTTTTAGGGCCAGCAGCTCTTGGGAGGCAGTGTGGTGGCCCCAGTCCATCTCCTCTGTAAGATGGTTCTACTGGACGCTGGTGGCTAGCAGGTGCATACTGCTAAGGGGTGGGATCTTCGTATGGGGCCCTTGCCCGCATTCTCCTGCAGTATGACCACTTTCAGAAGGGTCATGCTGAACACACGCACGCAGAAATGAAAAAGTGCTGGTGGTGCTCAACTGCCACACTGTAGCTGGGGTTAAAGGCACATGCTGCCAGTATATTGCTACAAAAGGGTTTTAAAAATCCATATTTTGGTAAACTAGCTTCTTTTCAGACTAAGCAAACAAGAAAAGTACAATCTTTTTAAAAAATACATTTATTCAGAGAGAAGCAAATCTATCATCAACAAATTATTTTCAACAAAAACACGTGCTATGATTATTGTCACCCCTGCATTTAATACTTTGTGCAACCTCCCTTCTCCAATAAAACAACACAAGTCTTCTTGTACAATATTTTTAGAATTATTAAATATTTACAGAAGAATCTTTAGAGAATCTCTCCAGATCATCCAGGGTTCTCGGACCTCTCTTGTATACTCTTCTCTTTAGCTCACCCCACAAGATTTAAATGGGATTCAGATGACTAAAATGGCCATGGCAGATGCTTGAATCTGTGGCCAGTAAAATATTTAAATATCCTGTTATTTCATTGTGAGTTATTAATTAAGTCCCTGATGCCATATGAAGGAAAAGCAGCCCCACAACATCACACAGCTGCCACTATATTTTATAGTTGAGGTAAGGTTATTTTCCTTATAGCCATTCTTCATTTACACCAAACTCACCTTGAGTGTTTATTGTCAAAACGCTATTTTTTTTTTCATCAGATCATAGTTTCAGGTCAAAGTTGAAGTTTCACAAACTTAAGGTGCTTACATTTGTGGTTAACTTCCAGAAAAGCCTTTTCTGGAACACCTTCCAAATAATCTGGTGGCATAGACATGGCAACACCAGGGGGTTTTGGAAACTCAGGAACCCCAAGACTGAACGCTTCTTTGTAAATAACCAACAGTGTTCCTTGGGGATTTATTTGCCTCTCTTACTATCCTCCTCTATGTACATGGGACAAAATAACCTAGGATCCTCTTCCAGGCAATTTATAATAGTTCCAGTTGATGTCCAATTTTTATTCATCATCATCATCATCTTCATCATCAACATCATCATTGTCATCATCATCATCATCATCATTATTGACAAACTAGAATTTATTATTGCTTTAACAGTAAAAATGGGCATTTTCAGAAGATTTTATAAATGAACAAATTCCTGATTTATGAAAGTCAATACAATCCTCCCCCATTTGCTTTGTGTGTTCTCTTGTTTTTTTCACATGTTGATGGATGACTAAGGAAATTTGGCCTCTGTATCACCTCATATTTATACCCCAGTTGTTCAGGAAGTCATGGATTACAGAATATAAGTTCCTAAAACCTCCAATAAACTAAAAAATGCACGATTTAAATGGGAAACATGCTTTAGTTACACTGTATTCTCTATAGTTTCCAAACCTACCAATATTCATGGCACATGTGTTTTTCCTGAAAATAAGTATTGATGTTTTTTTCTATCCTGAACTTCAAGAAATGGTTGGATATTTCTCGTTTTTTTTCAGATATGAAACCACCAAAATATGGATTTTTTTCCCTAACATTTTTATGAATCTATACACTATGACCCTACCGACAGTGAATCTACTCACAACCTCCCTCATATGCAGTCTTTTCTTATTGTTTGTGTTAGCACAAAACCAAGTAGCCAAAACAACAACAGCAGCAAGCTGTTACACCTCCATATTTGTTTTGCTGCTGGTGTCTCCTAGCAACAATAAACCACATGATTCTTGCGAGGTTTTGATTAAGCAGCAAATTTTGCAACAAATGGTCCCTCATCATTAGAATGTGATTCTCAGCCATTCACTGTGTACTGTAGTAGTGGTTTAATAAGGTCCTAAAAAAAGCTCCATTCTGGTTTGATCATGATCATGCACTGTGTCACACAAAGGCTATACACACTTCAAAGTGTAAAATGTTTCAGCTTTGAGGTGAACATACTATCTAACCCATCTATTATATATACTGCTTAAGTTTGTATTATGATAAATGCATTACTCTGTTGTAATCTACTTTAAAAGATTCAAAATACTCAAATACTGGACTTTCAAAAAACTCCTTACATGCATCCCTTTAGAAGACCCTTGTGAAAACATGCTAATCAGAACCAACAACTGTTCATACATGCCATATTTGTGTGATGTAAGTGATGCAGAACGGCTTGTATACTCTTTAATATATACTAGGCGAAGGCATGGTACACCCTGAACAGCCGCCCAAACCATTGCAGGGCCTACACATACACAACTATTCATATTCACACCTAGGGGCAATTTGGAACAGCCAGTTAGAATAACACGCATGTCTGTGGATTGTGGAAAAAACCTGAGTACCCGGAGGAAGTTGTGGCTTGTGAAATGATAGCTAAGCTATGGCTTGTGAAATAATGCCATCCGCTAAATGGGTCAAGGAATCGGAAAAGAGGAAACTTCGTTTCAAAATACAAGGTGACAATTCACCACGTCATGTTTTCGAAGCCAAGCAGTAACCTATACATGTGTCTCGGAAAGTTCACTGATGTCCTATGCCAAATGTTTTATCTGTTTGTAAATATTAGAGTGTAAATATACTGTGTAGATACAATCAGCTATGTCACACCTCGGGTATAGTTTGCTCTAGGACATTTTAACACCGTGGGTATACTCTGGCCTGGGCCTCGGTTTAATCTGGACAGGGGTAAATCCGTCTGTAACCCGGGACCTTCTTGATGTGAAGCGGACATGCTAACCACTGTGCCACCGTAAAAGGTGATTATTATTATTACTGTTTATGTATATTATTATTTATTAGGCTGTTGGGAATTTTTGTTACTGGTATTGTACGTAAGTGTTTAAGTCCCAAGTGTAGGACCAACAGGCTTACGAACTCCTTTGTCCATCATGCCATCATACTATACAACTCCTCATTTGGGGGGAGGAGGACACAGAGGAGGACATAGAGTACAGAGAACAGTAGAGAAAGGGGGGGTAGCCATTTACATCTACTTGTGCAACACATGCACACACCGAAATGGACACTTTTCCTTTGGTGCAATAACTTCATTCTATTGTCTCTCACTGTCTATGGTGAGAGGCATGTAAAAGAATCATTGCTGATTTTCGTCAAGAGTAGCTGCATAGCCGTC
>JAOUQZ010043232.1:0-13496 GCA_028564935.1 Neosilurus hyrtlii | reverse complement strand
TATATATATATATATATATATATATATATATATATATATATATATATATATATATATATATATACACATACATACTACATACATACATATACGTTGAAGTAGAGCTAAATATATTGAAATTGTAGTACTGTTATTTTTTCCCACATACAATATATATATATATATATATGACATACTATAAATCAACAGCCCCAGAGGTCACATGATCTAAACATAGCAGCACTCGTACAGCATTAGAAAACTAGTCATTTTTTTCAGGTAGAAATGTGAGTTGTGTTAGTCGTTTGATATTTCATCCGATGAGTTGCATATAATCGACTGTGTTAATTCCGCTCTGAAAGGAAAAATCAATACTCAGCTCGAGCATGAGAAATTCTTTGTCTAAGACTAAAAAAAGCTGAATACAAAGTTAAAAGACTTTAGTGATTTATTTTTTTGCCATCACTGTCAAGTCCATGAGACGCGTCGCAGCTTGTAGAAGAGGTTTTTTTTTCCTGCAGTCTCTGAGTCAGAGCATCACCTCCGCGTTAGTACTTATACTCAGACTGAAGGGACTGTGAAAAGACAGAGAACACCACAAAATAAACAGTAAGGAAGCAGGCAGGAGTTTGATCCAGATGTGTAGACGTGCAAAGAAATAACAGATGTGCACAATATAATGGACTGTTGCAGTGTTAAAGATAATGAGCAAGATGACGTGTTTTAAAGGAACAGTGTGTAATATTTTGGAGCACCTCATATCATTATTAAATTCATTCATTCATTTTCTAAGCTGTTTAATCCTAATTAGGGTCATGGGGAGGCTGGTGCCCACCTCAGCCGACTCGGGGTGAGGGCAGCGTACACCCTGGACAGCTCGCCAGGCCATCGCAAGGCAACACAGACAACCATTCATTCAAGAAGGGTTACGCAGATTTATTTATATTTATATTTCTATGGTAACCCAAAAGCATACAGCAAAGGTGTCAAACTCAAGGCCCGCTGGCTAAATCCCGCCCGCCAACTCATTTTACGTGGGCCGCAGAGCTTTCAGAGAATATGATTATCGTACATTCTTTGCATCGACCATTACCATGAAACCTAATTCATCAGCCTTCCACTAGGTGGCAGCAGCCTATTTCAAGTAAACAGCTAGTCATTCATGACTCAAGAAAGATTGCTATTGTTAAGCGTTGTCAGAAAATTTTGCCGTGCAGATTTCTTGGCTGCCCCTTCAGCATAGATGCTCAGTAATTATTCGGCCCTCGATCACCTTTAAATTTAGTGATGTGTCCCTCAGTGAAATGAGTTTGACACCTCTGCTGTACAGGCTTCGAAGGAGATGAAATTTCAATTTCAGGTTCCATCTGGATTCTCACCACAAGATGCCGCTACATCTTACACACTGTACCTATTAAAAGGAAGGAATTTGCGCAGTGTAAAAAAGATATCTTTGATTAAAAAACTATTATTCTAAACATATACCTTATACGGACACAGAGGAAAAATCTGAGTGTTTACAAGTGTTCAACAGGAAGTCCTGTCTCAGATAAGAACCAGACAGGAGGAAGAAACATCAAAGAAGAAGAAGTGCAGGCTTGAAGGTTAGGTTGGAGAACAAAGCAGTCGGTTCCAGGTTAAATTATCTTTGACTTTCAAAAGACAAAATCCAGAAGAACAAACTGTAATGTGTGGAGGAGATAAAATAATTCTCAGGTGCAAGAATGCAGGACACTTGGGTAAAGTAATAAAGAAGGATAGAGTCAGAGATGAAACCTGGAAAGAAAAAAAACATGTCTAGGATCAGGAAGTGCTAAAGACAGAGATGGAGGAAAGAGAAGTCGTCGGGGAAGCCACTCACAGGAATAGAGCGGCTAAGATGGCGGCTTGTGAGCACGCCCGGAACGAGACCTCGGGGGTTCGTCCTGAAGTTTCTTCTCATCACAGGCCTGAGCGCAGGACCGGGGGCAGAAGGGTTGTTCAGGTTGTTGTTGACTTCCTGATGGAAACCCCGGACGGGGTATCCGAAACCGAAGCGGGGTGGAGAAGACCCAGAGGGGAGGAGAGAAGATGGAGAGAATGGTGCAGGAGGAGGGGAGGGGTAGGAAGGCGCTGACACGCCGTCCTCGTCCTCGTTTGCAAAGTCGTCTGGGTTGTAAAGGTTGCCGAGGGATCGGGTCAAGCCGGGTTTAAAGCTGCAAGAGGGATCGTTATGAACAGAGAGTGTAGCATGCAAGGGTCTCCATGTCCTTAAACACCGAAATGAACATTTTATATAACTGATGGGTTTGCATGTGCGCACCTTTTCATGTTTGCTCTGGATGAAGGGCTTCGAGCTGGTGTCCTTGCTACAGCGCCACCGGAGAAAAGAGGACGATCTTTGGAAGACTTTGAGGGAGGAATGGTGCCAGGTATCAGACGTAACCCACTGAAATAAAATTAAAACAATAATACTGCCACATTACAGGTTCTTCAATGCAAACCCTGTCTATCACTCCAATAATATCTACGCCAGGGTAGGAAATGGCGATATGGGCACAAGGTGCCACTTGTTTACTCTTACTCTTTCTAGGGTCGCGGGGAGGATGGAGCCTATCTCGGACAACACTGGATGAAGGCGGGGTACACCCTAAACAGTTTGCCAGAGCATTGCAGGGCCAAAACACAGTCACACCTAGTGGGAATTTGAAACAGCCAATTAGCCTAACGTGCATGTATTTGGACTGTGGGAGGAAACCAGAGTACGCAGAGAAAACCCACGCAAGCACGGGGAGAACGTGAAAACGCCGCACAGAAATGCCCCGAGCCCGGACCTTAAACCCAGGACCTTCTTGCTGTGAGGTGGACGTGCTAAGCGCTACTCCTCCGTGCCGCCATTTCATATTTTAGCTTGGTTAGGTTAGGTTAGGTTAGGGCAGCCTTAGTCGAGCTGCAGGCGTTGCAGTCCAACCGTCACAATCCAACATACAGGCTTGGCGGTGTTTGCCGCCCCATTGTCTCCCTTCAGAGTGTCCATGAAGGATGTCTGAGGTTGCCCAGGACGGCAAAAGAGTGCCAGGTGGCATGTGGGGAGCTTGTGTTACCGCTTTGGCTTGAGATAAAATTAACTGGCAACAAAATAACTATGGGTGCCAATAATTCTCGAGTCGTACCTCAGAGTAGATGCAGACCTGACAGGACGTCGACACTTCAGCGCTCGGAGTCTGTCTCCCTGAGTTAAGCCCATATTATTGTCCATGAGATCATTCTGTGAAGAAAACAAAAAAGGGAACGGAGAAAATAAAAGAAAGTGTTTAAAAAAAAATCACTGCAGCCTTTAAACTGTTGGTGATTTCAGACGTCCCCTAAAACACGGCACCTCTTCAGCGCTCTGGGTGTTTAGGCTGCTGCTGCTGCTGAGCGAAATGTCATCCAGTTTAGAGATGAGATGGGCCAGGTCTCTGTCCGTGTACTGCCGCGGCCTCGGCTGCTTGGAGCGGTACAGATCCCCGTCCATCCACATGCTGTGCTGTTTTCTATATGCAGAGAGAGAGAAAGAGAGAGAGAGAGGAGGAAACAATATATTCATGTCTTCACTGTTGTTTTTCAATACAGCACTTCCTTTTATCATATCCACTAGCTCACTCACTCTTCTAGAAAGTTCTGCTGGTGGCCGATCACCGAGCCGGGCCTGCAGATGCGGATCCAGGCAATCGCCTCTGCAGCTGTGAAGCGGTAATGCTTCATTAGGTAGCAGCCAATCAGGGTGCCAGTCCTGCCCAGGCCAGCTACACACACACACACACACAGTCTTGTTTCCATAACTTCAGGGGATAATACATAGACTTACATAGACCACTACTTGCCTACCTCTACCTTACCCCTAGCCCGACCTTAACCCTAAAACATGTCTTCACACTATAATTTATTCATTTACATTAAGGCGACTTGTGTTTTGTCCCCATAAGGAAGACAAGTCCCCATGATGGGACTGAGTGTACAGATTTAAGTGAAGGAGGTTATCTGATAGGGGCAGATATGACAGCATTGTGGAAAGCAGCCTCTCTCAGGGGCAGGTTCGAAGGCGGATCAGCACAGTTTAAAATGCCGGTGGTGCAGTAAAACAGTTGTAAGCCTCCCATTCATAAGCACCCATAAGTTCAGGTTCTACTCTCCATCATTTAACCTGCAGGATCTTACTCATGACTCTATTAATTATACTAGTTCTTCCCCCAGTCACTCCCTCTGACCTTTGCAATGTACAGCGACGGCACCCTCGGCCGTTTCGCAGATGTGCAGGAATCGGCCGATGATGATGTCGCTCGGAGTGCCACCATCCACAAAGAACAGGTCGTGATGTGCAAAGCCGGCATCTGAAAAGCGGTGTCCCTCGTACGTCTTCCTGTTAAGTCGGACGACGTCGCTGACGTCGTGCTGGCGAAAGTAAGGAAAGTATGCTTCTGGGGTGTGGTGAGGGAATCCTGGGAGTTTCACGGACAAGAATATAATCCCAAAAGCAACATGGTCATAATATAACAACTGACAAAGGCCTTGATTTTGAGATCTGAATCAACATGCAGACCTTCTCACTCACCATTCTCGATTTTGCTCTTGGGATGCGGCCCACTGAAGGCCAGCAGCTTCCCAGGCACAATCCAGTTAAAGTCGCCGTTTTCTACACGCTTATTAAAGAAAAAGAATAGCAAGCCTTCGTCAGCTTATCTCTAAACACCCTAAACAATCGTAGTGTCTGTTCGCATAAACGTATCAGGAGGGTTTCAAACGTTTCTCTTTCATATGTATATACAAAAACTCTCACCTCATAGTGCTCGTACTCCTCAACGTCAAACGTCTCAAAGTCGAAGAAGCCGTGCTGAAGAGCCTTGAGAGAAGACCTTAAGAATTAACAAACTTTGAGCTGAATAAAATCCATTTCTTTCCATTTTGTGTATTATAAGATCCGGGCAGCACGGTAGCGCAGTGGTTAGCAAGTCCGCCTCACTGCAAGAAGGTCCTGGGTTTGATTCCCGGGCTCTGTGCGTTTCTGTGTGGAGTTTGCATGTTTTCCTTGTGCTTGTGTGGGTTTCCTCCGGGTACTCAGTTTCCTCCCACAATCCAAAAACATGCACATTAGGCTAATTGGCTGTTCCAAATTGCCCCTAGGTGTGAGTGTAAATGGTTGTATGTTTGTTGTCCCTGCGATGGTTTGGCGAGTTATCCATGGTGTACCCCCCTGAGATTCTACCCTGCGATGGTGCCAGGCTGTACTCTGCCCAGAGTCGGCCAAGATGGGAACCAGCCTCCCCACGACCCTAATTAGGTTTAAGCAGTTTAGAAAATGAGTGAATGAGTATGAAGGTCTGGGTTTGAGACCTGGGCTCGGCGAGTTCTCCCCGTGCTTGCTTGGAGTTTTCTCCCACAGTACAAAAACATGAGCATTTGGCTAACCGGCTGTTCCAAATTGACCCTACATGTGAGTGTGAGTGCGAACGGTTGTGTGTGTGTGTGTTTTCCCTGCAATGGTCTGGCAAGTTGTTTAGGGTGTACCCCAACTTCGCCCAGTGTCGGTTGGGATAGGCACCCACCTCCCCGGGACCTCATCAGGATTTGAATCATTGACTCTTTGATTGATTCACTGATTCTTTCCAGTCTTTAGAACAACATGTGGTTTGTCACATTAATGTAAAAGTAAAAAAAAAAAGTAAAACTATCCAAAAGATCCATCAACCAACATCCTGTCTCAGAGGCTGTTTCCTTCTGTCCTGGATCATATAAGGTCTACTTCCTGTGGCCGTGTTCGAAGGGAAGATAATAGGTCTAAAGGATTATGGTTAGAGCTCCGAATGAGGAGCTTCTAGAAGTAGTGGGCAAATGAATGAACATACTGACCTTACGGATTCCTTGTAAACAGTCTAAGATGGTGATATTATAGGTGCAGGTCCCAAAGCCCGCATCTCTGAAGGAAAACCAAGACAATCATGTATTAGTGATAACATAGGAAGTGGAGAAAAATAATAATAAACATCACATAAGCAAGCAGCAATTTCTAGGGCACAAGCAAATACACTAATGAAAGGTACGAGTGGTGATAAAAAGTAGTGATGAAGAGGAGGACGTGATGAAGAACAGGGAGATAAGCGATGAAGTCAAAATGTGGCAGAAAAATAATTAAAATTAATTATTTAAAAAATATACCAAGTCAAAACAGTAGGACGTCCAAGCAAATATTTATAATCGAGTGCAGTGATACCTGAAGGGCCGGTAGGACAGATTAGTCCCTGATATCAGGGCTCGGTAGACTTCCTCTGGAGTTCTCTTTAGGTATATTACCTGCAGTGGGGGATAAAACGATACTGTCCTCCATTAATACCAAATCATGTTTATTAGTTTTTCTGTAGAACAAAAGTGAGATGTTGAGCGAGACCCACAGCATAGGCTCCCATCAGGAAGGCGGCGTTTGCTCTCTTGTGCTGGTCATAGCCGGTGTAATGAATGATGCGCTTCCTGGACAGAGTGAAAGACTGGACGGACACACAACAAATGCAGATTTATTGAAATCAGATGTCTCTTTTCTCAGAACAACACATCCTGAAGTCTTTTATTCCTTTCATATCACAGCAATTACACCTTTTTTATGTACAACCAAATAAAAGTCATATTTAATGCTGTAGTGGGGCCATAAGACAAGCTGGGGTTTTTGCTCAAAGTTAATATTAAACACTGTATATTACAACACTGCCTGCATTTTTGGACTCTTTCCAAAAATTTCCACCAAAACATCTCAGAAAAAAAAAGTTTCATAGTATCAACTAGTATGGCACTTATAGGGTGTAAGGTACCTCCGCCACACAGCATGGAAAATGGAGCAAATATAGGTACTGGTTTTAATAACCTCCTCCACATGGCAGGGGAGGTTACATATTCATTTGTTTATTGGTTTATGCAAAACTAATGAACTGATTTTTATCAAACTTGGTGGAGGGATGGGGTATGGGCCTGGCAAGAACCCAAACCATTTTCTAACAGATCATGATGCATATCCAGGCTTTTTAAACAAGTATTTATTAGAGGGTTTTCTTTCTCTTCGTATTGTGCAAAAACTACTAATGTGTTTTTCAGCAAATTTGTTGAGGGGGTGGGGCCTGGTCCTGGAAAGAGCCCAGTTATATTCTGGAGGCGATCCATGAATAGAATCATGTAAAAAAAAATAAGTCCTGGAAACCCCCAAAATCCCTATCTTTAATTAACATGGGGCAAAATAGTCATTAGACACCCACTAGGGGGGGACATTTCATTATAATTATATCAAGCTATAATAATCTATCAGTGCCTGTTGGAGGTACCTTGCACTCTGTGATCACCCCTCAAGTTACCCATGTGCTTGTTTTCCAGTATGTTCTATAGTGATGTGATGTGGCCAAACTGGCAAAAAAACCTCTCTTCTATGAAGTATTTAAAAGATGGTGGCAATAATATATTATTTCCTATCAGTGTTCTGTAGTAACGGAATGTCTATCGGGGCTCGTTTCAAAGTTATAAGTGCTCGATCTCCAAACATTTGTGACCTTGCACCGACCTTGACCTTTGACACAGACATTCCAAAATAAAACAATTTCTGGTAGTGTCCCCACCAAGTTTGGTGAAAATCTGTGCATGGGTGTGGCCAGGATTTTGTTCACAGACTAACTGACAAACAAACTAACAAAAGCCAGCGTTTTGCGATGGAGGTAACAATTAGCATTAGGATTAAAGCATGTCAAGCATCTGCTGTACAAGTCCCTGTGAATGATCAGTTACTACAATAACACCCAGCATGAATTTCCGTCAGCTGCTAATGCAAAGAAAACGAAACACCCTTTGACTAATCAGTGTTGTGCTATGAGAGAAAATGTTTTATATTTTAAGAATCAGAAAGAGGTACTCATTATTATGAATAGGGAGTTACTCTGCTATTGACCACTGGCTCGAAGCCAGATTCTAGTATTACGCTGGGCTGTGTAAATATTTCATCGTGAGTGTAGCTGTGTGCGATTGTATATGTAGTGCTTAATGGTTTTACATTGTCTTTGTTTGTTTCGATCTCTAGAGTTCTTGTAACTTGGCATGGGTGGAAGCAAAGACTTTTTTGCACATCACTGTGATTGATGGAATTTGAAATTCCACATACAATCACCGCAACAAAGAACCGAACTGTTAGCCAAAGATTTCTACTCAATGACACGAACAGGATATGATGTACATAGACTGTTAAGAGAGGGTAATGAGTCGGGTACTGCAGTACTGCGCCTCTCCCTAACCAGTTAATCTTTCCTGTGTATTAAGTTGTTAGCTGGTAAGAAAAAAATTATATTTTTTCCACTGTATGCTTTGACCCCAACCTCTGACCATAACGGATTTGTGTACATGACTCCCCTGTTACTTCTGTCAGCTTCAGA
Source organism: Neosilurus hyrtlii (assembly GCA_028564935.1). Lineage (NCBI taxonomy): Eukaryota > Metazoa > Chordata > Actinopteri > Siluriformes > Plotosidae > Neosilurus > Neosilurus hyrtlii. Next base: position 5,103 of record JAOUQZ010043232.1, on the reverse strand, counting down.
CTAAAGAAACTCACTTATGTCTTTTAGTTCCTGCCAAAACCTCCTGCCCCTCTCTGTCTAGATCAGCTCTCATGGACAGTGTAAGGTGTTTAAAAAACACAGAGCGAAAGAGACGTCATCTAGACAGTCCAGGAATTGGTTCTCGAGGGACAAAATGGTTGCAACGTCCTCTTGCCATTAATAAATGGTTGCAGCCGTTATTGTTTATACGGAACTAAATAAATGCTTATTAACCTCAGCTATACCACTAATACCTAATAATTCTATGAAATTACATGACGGGAAAATAGTGTAGTGAATAATCCTATTTTGTTATTGTATTTAGGTAATTGGATTATTTAAACTCACCATCATGTAGTTTGAAGAGCCTTTGAACCTCATAATACTCATTACAAATCTCTACTGTCCCAATTTTTTTATTATATTAGTTTGATAAATTTGCTCGATCTTATTAAATCATAGCTAGTTAGGTTTTGGAAATTGCTTTGTAAAATTATCCAGCTAGTTAAGGTTTGTAAATTAACATCAGATTCACTAGCTAGTTGTGTTTTGTTCATTTTCTGGGTTTCAAATAAATAAATAAATAAAATGAGGTAACTAGGATTTTCTAAACAATTTTTACCAAATTATCTAGCTAGATAATTTTTTTTAAAATTAGTCTGTTAAATGAAGTAGCTAGTTACATTTTGTAATTTTTTAAACAACTTTTTCTAGGTAATCAGGGTTTCCAAACTATTTTGCTATATTATTTAGCTAGTTACATTTTGTAAATTTGTTTTTCAAGTTATCTAGCTGATTACATTTCATAAATTATTTTGCTGAAATATCTAGCAAGTTATATTTTATAAATTTGTTTGCTAAATTAACTAGCAAGTTTATATATTTTACAATCTTGTTTCTAGCTATCTCTGTTTTTCTTTAATTGGTTTGCTAAATTTCTGAACTAGTTATATTTTGTAAAATTCCTTAATAAATTTAGTAGCCAGTTATATTTTATAAATTAGCTTATTGGATTTTGCAATAGTTGCAATATTAAAAATGTCTGTACTTGGATTCACTTTGTTCGATATATTAAATATTGTAGAAATGTGTAATTATTAAAAAAAACATAACAGAACAAATACTTCTTGCAGTGTAAGAATTTCTGCATGCCAGCTTTTTGCCATGACGCTGATTTAACTGCATTAACTCTGACATAACATCTAAATTAGTAAGGTGCAGTGAAGTTGAGAAAAACGACTAATTGATTGACTTCTCTAGCTGATTTGAACTCTCGAACTTTCAGTCACCAGCACAGAACTCACAACTGACAATCCTCAATGTTTTGACTGTAGCTTGTCGTGTTACCTTGAGCTTTTTGTTCAGTTTACAGCAGTACCGGTACAGCATGGCCAGATTAAGAGGGCCGAAGTCTGCGAAGAAGCTAAAACAGAAAAACCTCCATCAGACACATGTGACAACAAAGGATAATGTACAGTGTGCTAGTCATTAATGCAAAATAAAGCCCACCAGGGGGGATCAGGACAATTTCACGCAGCATTATTACACCTTTCCTTACAATATATAAGTATATATACATTTAAAGGAGATAACATTGATTTACACCACATTGTATATAATGTATGTAACTCTTAAAAGATAAAAAATATATATTACAGTTATGTACCAAAGTTGAGGTGGATGTCGCTAAATTGAATAGTCCCCGCGATCGCTCTGTCTCTGGGATTATTTGGTTTAGTGCCATCTACCAAGTCTGAGGCATAAATGTTTTAGCATACTATACAGGAACATAAGAAAAATAAGCACACTAAAATAAGATATGAGGAATATATATATATATATATATATACAGTGTATATAAAACATGAGCATGTGCACTGCGTCTATTTTCCTAACTTTAAGGGTTTTAAAACAACTATGTGTAAACATTAAGAAAATAAATCTAAAATGGTATTATTATAATCTATATTTACGTATTTTAACCATGAAAGAGGATTAGCCGTTATGATAAATAAATGAATTAGTATACGACAGAATGTTTCCATCAGGGTGTGTTTTTATACTCATTTAACATTTTAGTATATACTACACATAAACACACACAAAAAAATATATATATTTTTATGCTTATTTGTTTTCATTTTTAAAGCATGACAACTGCGACACCACCTGCCCCAAGTGGCCCTGTCAAACTGTAAGTGTCCGTCATTTTGATTCAAGTATTATCCACTAGGAATAATGTTTTTTAGGCCATAGACAGCCGACCAATCAGATATGCCGTTCCCGTATAGCAGGCTATATACTAATAATAATTACTTGCAGATTGCTGTAAGATGAATTAAAAAATGTTTTGTTTGTTTGTTTCTTTCTTTCCAATGTGCATTTGAAGAATGTACGGATGCACAACAGCCTGTATGGACGCAGTGATTGGTGGTTTACATTCACAGCATTTAGCAGATCCAGAGTGACTTACAGAACTGCTTTAAAGTCACTATCAGTAAATATATTCTTACACTGGTTCGTTAGGACACAGACTAAGTATACCATCAGTCAAAAACTCAGTGGATAGGTGTTGTGTGCATGTATTTTTTTTTGGTATGTGTGTGTTTGTGTAAAAACATAGTGCTAGTCTAAGTACTGCCGAAAAAGGTAGGTTTTCAGCTGTTGTTTGAAGATACCCAGTGACTCAGCTGTCATCCAGAGGAAGGTCATTCCAACACCTTGGAGCCAAAACAGAGACGAGTTTAGATGCATTTCTTCCTTGACCCTTGGTAGAAGGAGGGACCAGTCTAGCACTGCTAGAGGATCTGAGCTGTGCGGGGTGTGATAAGTGCTTTGAGGTGGGAGGGTGCAGGTCCATTTTTGGCTTTGTAGGCAAGCATTAACATTTTAAATTTAATGCGAGCAGCCACAGGAAGAAGCCGTGCAGCTGCATTCTGGATCAGTTGCAGAGGTTGAATTGTGCTCAAAGACAGTCCTGCCAGGAGTGAGTTACAAGGTGGTTTAAGCTCCGGTACCACCTGGATGCCACTGTTGGGCCCTTGAGCAAGGCCCTTACGTTTTTTTTTTAAGCCGCTTTGAATAATAAGGTTGTCTACCCAATGCCATAAATGTAAAAGGTGACCTTTAGTAATAAATTGTTAGGGTAGGTGTTATTATAAGTCAACAGTGCGAGACATTTTCTTACTTTTCATAGACAAACTCATCATCTGTGCAGAAATAGTGTGCGCTTGCTGTACTTTTGGGTTTCCCTCGAAGAGTTGCAAAGTATAAGCGACCTGCAAACAAACAAACAAACAAACAAACAAACCAACATTAAGTGCTTGGACCCCTAAATCGCTACGCATGCACCTAACTGACCACGTGACTTGGACTTGTTATTTTTTTTAATATTAATAGGACAAAGTACCTTTAATCAACTCCACAGCTTCGAAAACGTTGTTTTTAGAAGCCATTGCACTCATTTATCTACCAAAAGGTGGACAGTTGTGTGAAGAAGGAGTGAAATGATAGTTCCAAGACTGACATGTTCCCCAAAAGTTCACTTTTCACCTGAAAAACAGTTTCCGTTCCAAAACAGTCCCCCCCACACGAGGTTTTAAACTCCTCCGGACTCGAACAAGCTGTGTTTAAACTCGAACAAGCTGTGTCACTTTATATAAAATACCACGGCACTAAGCAGTACACAAGCCCAGTCATCGAGCACTAGTCCTCAAATACTATGTAGTGTGTCAGTATGAAAACACCGTCGCTTGGCAACCGCGTGCTCTTGTCCCGTTTCTGTGTCGCGCGCAGGATGAGCGCTCACCGTCCCAAGAAAGCCAATCAGCGTTCGAGGTGCAGCGCGTGACGTCAGAAGAAGGGGCGGAGGATTTTCTGGATTACTGAGGTAAAACACGAAGGCTAAAGATTTAAGCCAAAGCTTCTTCTCACATAAACTTTTCGCTGGTTTTAAGGCTGAAAATGTATATACGAACAATTTATGTATATACTTTACATCATTTTACAAGCAGTTTATTTATTATCTAGCTGAAACCATACCTGCTTCCATGTTGAATTTGAATGAACTTTGAAGACTGCCATGTTTTCATACTTCAGTAAACAAACATGACCAAATCAGCTGAACTACACTAAAAACAAGATGTACACAAGATCAGTACATTCCCCCCTCCTGCAATTCCATCTTTATTTTCCTCTAATCACTCACAGTGGAAAGCTATTTTTCATCTAATTTTTGGGAGCCATATTTTACCACTGCTAGCTAGCATCCTTTTGCTAACTTGAACTAGCTGTATGTCTATATCACTGAGAACCAAGTTAACAAGGAAAATTATGTTTTTGTTTGTTCAGTGATCAACTTAGTCGACAGTGAGATGGTATGTAGAACTAGAGCAATGCAAACATCACGCTAAATCCTGTCAGTCTGCCTCATAGGAAGAAGATCCAGGGTTCGAGTCCTCGGGCCCTCGGTGTGAACCTTGTGTTTTTCTCCAGCTTCCCTGCGACCCGGGTAGGATGAAGCATTTCGGAAAATAAATGAATGATCAAACATTATTGCCTCATTCTTGGCAGTCTGGTGATTTTCCACAGCCCTTACCCATCACATTAAACTTTTCATACCTGTCATTTCATAACCAGGTGTTTATATGCTACGCCAAATATGGAACACACCATATTCTTAGATTTCAAGAAAACAGTACCCCGAACTTGGAGTATACAGTAAAGTAAGTGTAGATCATACGGTACGCTAAGATTAGATTTTAAATAATAATGTATCCCAATTTTGGATTATATGAGTGTAGAACACACGGTACCCCAAATTTAGAACATATAGTACCCTGAGATTTCAAATACAATACCCCAAACTTCAAGTATATCGTACCCTGAGATTTCAAATACAATACCCCAAACTTCAAGTATATCGTACCCTGAGATTTCAAATACAATACCCCAAACTTCAAGTATATCGTACCCTGAGATTTCAAATACAATACCCCAAACTTCAAGTATATCGTACCCTGAGATTTCAAATACAATACCCCAAACTTCAAGTATATCGTACCCTGAGATTTCAAATACAATACCCCAAACTTCAAGTATATC
>JAOUQZ010043231.1:2663-13499 GCA_028564935.1 Neosilurus hyrtlii | reverse complement strand
TTGGTATCCCCCCGGAAGAGCTGGAGGAAGTGGCTGAGGAGAGGGACGTCTGGGAGTCACTGCTCAGGCTGCTGCCCCCGCGACCCGATCCCGGAACCAGCGGAAGAAGATGAAGATGAAGAAGATATATTTTCTTGAAAAGAATCATTCTGTCATACATGACACATTTAACATTTTGCGAGAAAAGAAGTTATGCCTGAAGACCCAGTTCAATTTTTTATGTACATTTCTTATGAAGTCATGACAAAGGAGGACCTCCCCTATTTCTAAATTGCTAGTGGAATCTCTGCCTTCTTTCTAAAGGCAGTTGGTTTACATTTTCGGGGAAAAAAGAGGACATACTGAAATATTTTTTTATTGCCACCTGAGGTTATTTACTTTTAGAAGTTTTTGAATGGCCACACATGTATCACTCAGACCCTGGTAAATTAGTAAATAAAAAAGTGATTTAAATAAATAAATAAAGGTTGCCCCACTACTAAGCCTAAAGGAGCCAAAAATTTGTTTGCATTTCTATTACATTTCTATTATATCCCAGCATGTTCACCACCCGTAACATGCTGGAAAGAGACAGAGAGTAGTTCAGTGATGCACAGTGTAGCTTACCATGTTGTTTCACTATTTTACAGTAAAAAAATACTTATCACAGCAAACTTGGTGAACTGTTTACTTCAAGTGCCCTTCACAGGAAATAAAAACAAGCACTTATGCAACCAAGTATTTACATGGAGATCCCACATATAACACAAAAGCTTGCCTCTGCTAAACAAGCATTATAAAGTTATAGTAAAAAATTTGTGTTCTGCCCAAGACTGACGTGATATGCTATTTGTTGCAAGTTGGTTACACAGACTCCTTTTTCCTATTCATTTTCTTTTCTGATGTTGTGAAGTAGCATCCACATGGAAGCTAAACTTAGATCCAGCTACAACAATTTAGCTTTTAAAAACGTTCAACTGAATAATTTTTGCTGTTAAACTACAACAGTAAATGAATATTTCAAAAACTAAAATAGTTTAAACCCTGACTTCCACCTCTGCACTGTCCTACACAGCAGCTGGCTTTGACTGGTCCATGGGTGCCCATTGAACTGAAGCAGGGTGAAGTCTCTTTTTCTCATGATTATATATAAATTGGTTTCACCCACTAGGTGCCATCAGGGGCAATGAGAATCAGCTAGATATGTTCTTGAAGCCAATAACTTAGAACAAAATTTATACGACCAGTGACACCCTACTGACAATTATTCCATTTTACAGCCATCTTTGCTAGGAACTGTTGGAACATGATCTGTCTGGGTCAGCAGCAGGCCCCAAAACCCTAGCCACCATCCAGGGCTCATAGTCACACAATAACATACAATACTAGATTTCTATATCAGACTCACTTAGCATAACACCAACAGGATCACACAAAACAGAGCTCGACCTAAGATTAACTGTTGGAGAAAGCTGATAGCATAAATTTGTTAGTATTCTAAGAAGGAGGAGGCATGTGGCACACATTTTCATGCACACACAGGTGCATTCCTGGAAGATAAGAGGTTACACAAAATAAACTTCATATTCAAGTAACATATCATGGCATTTGAAATGTGAAATGTCTATACATTCGGAATTAAGTAACTGTCATAAAACTTCAAATGGAGAGAATTTGTGCAAGATTTTTAACCTATATGGGCTCCTTGAAGATCATCTTTTGTTTGTTTGGTGTAGGCCTGTTTAAAAATGTCTCCTAGATTCTTCACACGATTTAAAATGGCTTCAGTGGGGTCACGAGAACAAGACCTAAAGAAAGGAAAAGGGCAGACAACGCATTAATGTGTTACCTAAATACAGCACACATTCTCATAATCTGATTTACCATGCAAAACACTGTAAATTAGTCCACACAATAAAAACAATTCAAAAACCCACTGACACACCATATAACCTGCTTTTCTGGTACCATCAGTGTAAGACGACTAGAATTTCCTGTGTCATTTTTACTAGTATAAAGAAAGACAAACTGTGATGTTTCTAATCTTATGTCACTGGCATTTTGTGTACAATAATATACAGTGGTACACACCAATCCATATGACTGCAGAGCAGCAGTAATTAGTGTTACTAAAGTTTGTGAACTGTTAACAATTTCCACATTTTTTTGCATACATTTTAAAATGTCAAAATCTGAATAAAAATGGTTTTCAAATATTTTTCGAGATCCTCCAAAACTAGCCAGCTTTAAATGTTGTTATCTGGAAAAAGTATATGAACCTTTGCTCTCAGAAAAAACTTGAGCAGTAATAATTTCAACCAAATATTTCTGGAAACTGGTGACCAGTCCTACACAAAGTTTTGAAGAAATACTGTCCCATTCATTGCATGAATCGCACCAAGTCCCATTCCTTGTGGTTGGTCCATACTTGTGGTTGGTGCGATTCATTGCATGAACTACTGTTTATAGAGTATTGGTGCTTTTTTTAACTTCTTGGCCACTTCACCATGCTGTATTTGGTTTTCTCTTTAAAGATTTATTTTGTGTTCTATTTTGGATTCACCTGCCCACAGAAGCCTCCCTAAAGGTTTCGGTCAGTGTTCTTTTTGTAAAGCAATTTTGGGCTATTTTCTCATGCACACAATAATCGTTCAGTGTTTAGTGTTCAACACTGACACTACTGCACACAAGAGTGGCCTGTAAGTCCTTAGACCCTACCTCACAGTGGACTAATCTGTAAACCCTTAAGAATTTTTTTTTTAATAATTTTATTTGGCAAGTATAAATTATAAAAATGTTGTAAGATAACACGTGGATATATAATGAAGACCCATGGGTTTAACATAGAGCAGTCATAGGACTACTGTAAGAAAACTGTATGATTCTTAACACATTAGCTGACCCAAAAATCATACGAGGGCATTGCACAACAGAGCTAAGACCTGATCTGACTGTGAGACCTACCAATGAGGTGGAAATTTTTTAACATTCAAAACTCCACAACAACGGTCTTCAAAGGCCATTCACACACAACAGGTGAATATTGTATGACACACCCACACAATCAAATACACTTTTTTTACTGCCACAGTTTTGATTGGTGAGGATAAGCAAGTGTATAACTTATACTGAATGTATATTGTTGACGGAACTTATGTGCATTAATGATGATAATTCACTGAATAATACTACTACATAACTTTCAGTGCTGTCCACAGAATTTGCAGTAGCCGGCGATGAATTATAACCTGCTCAGGTTTGTTCTGACAGTGTGTGTGCAAGCACAGGCATGGCACATCCAAGACATGGGAAAGTTATGACCCACTCCCCAATAAATAGAGGATCTGCACTTATAATTTTTATGATATACATAAAAATATTCTGCAATTTAGTTTCATCAATGATTTCTATTCGAGAAAGCAATGCTCATTTGTAACGGAATTTTTAACATAATTATTACCAGTTGTATGTGTGTTTGGTCACTTAGTGAACCTCTGCAGGGTGCTGTCTGGCTTAGAAACAAACTGCATGTTTAGCATAGTTGTGCAATTGAGTCGATTTAATGTAAAAATCAAAAGCATGATTAAGGGGTATAGGTGTGGTCAGTGTGAAAATGTTGAAAATTTTGAATAACCAAAACAGCCATCACCTTTAAACATGCAATAGTAGTTATTGTATATTTGATTCAACTTTGAACTAAATATCACATCAATAAAATGTGCATTACTTTTAGATAGTTTAGACTTATTTAAAAAATTGTATAATATTAGATTAGAACAAATTCCAGTGTAACGTGCACCACAAAATCAGTGACGTTTTTTTTGCCTTTTTTACCTAACAAAGAAACCATTAACCAACAATTTCAATTTGATCATTAAGGCACTAAATGACAAATTCAACCCAATATTTTACTCCAAGCATTTTAAGAACCAAATATTGGGATAAAGGACTTTCATTTAGAACTAATTTCCTCTTTTTTAAAACAAAACAGCCACAAATTCACATTTTGTAGATCAACTGCACTTTCTTTCAGGTGTGTACTTTTTAATTAAGCCCTGAATATTAATCTGAGTGGAAAACCACTGTATAAGTTAGCATCCGCTCCGAGCTCACTGCACACACGCAGAGACACACAGATCCCAGGTCTGTTCTAGTAAGCATGTGTACTGTGTAACTGAAAATAGAATATTTCATTATTTAAAAAAAATTTTTTTTTGAATTTCTATTTCATACAATAAAAAACAATTAATGAAGTCAATCATTATAGCATTATGTACACCATGATATATGGAGCGCTGGTAAGTTGACTGTCCGGGCTCAAATAGTATGTTATGGCTTTCTACCCCTGGATGTGCTTCTGACCAGAGTTTTCTGTTCACTCACTGATTAACGCCTTCATTTAGCTGCTATAAAATATCACTTACTTAAATATCTGGAGTAGACCATCAGTAGGCACATTGCAGAAGCCAGACACCATGCTCTGCAGGCGACTCACACTTTGAGTAGCCGAAGAAACCGGTGTGATCAGCACCTCCTTCTCCTTCAGATATCTACGCCCTGTAAGTGGAGTGGAAGGGGCTAGCGATCGTGTCTGTACAGAAAAATTAACATTTGGATATATAAGAAAAGTTTTTGGTCTACATCCTCTGGCAAAATTCATAAATTGCTTCTAAGAGCTCTTGAACCAACTGTAAAGTTAACAAAGACGAAATCAGCTATTTCTAAATAAATTCTTGTACAGAGCTGAAATCTGTAGATCACTGATTAAGATTTAGGACTTAAAGAGGCACATTACACACTTTAAGCAGCGTGGTTTATTTACAGAGCTCCAGGGTATAGTAATGTCTGTGGGTGTTTTTATTTTTATTTAAATAGTTTGGACTTCTTACTCTTTTCTGTTGAAGCTTGACAGCTTCTGAACGTTGCAGTGTTACTGTTGACACCTGTAGCAGTGCTGGTTGTATGACTGCTGTCAAACATGCAGCCATTTCACATTAAGGCAATAAAATGGTCTCTACAAATAGAATGAATGCTGGGAGGTTTCCAGTCTGCCCGGATTCGTTTAACTTCCTAATCCATTCACTGTGCGTTTCTTTTTCATCTGGGTCAGGACAGAAAACTGAATAAACTAACACCTCCCTGTGATGTTTTGCTGCAGCCTGCCGCTATACACTTCGAGGCATGACCACTGGACAAAGACTCGAGCAATTACAAATTTGAGGTCTTAAGAAAACATTTGCTGAAATCCTCCTGCTGACTCTGTGCTAGTTTTTTTACAGGAAATGCTAGCTTACTAATGAATATCAAGGCCGAGTGCGTCCCCCTGCTTTACACGCATAAGTCAGAACTTCTCACAACTACTTCGGAGCGCTGGTGGTGGGAAAATTAAAATGAGAAATATTTATTAAATGGGTCATATTTAGTCAAAATATTTACACATTGTTAACATTAATGCAAGTAATGATTCTGTGGACTCGAGGTGATAGCTTGACACTTGGACTTTAACAGAAAAGGAAAACAACAGAATCACTCAATAAAGGAAAAAAAATGGAATTAACAAACAAATTAACACAATTAGTAATTTGTTGCTCCATCTCAACATGAATTCTTCGAGGTATGGGCTTCTTTTAAAAACAGTTTTTCAATATATCTGTCTTTATAACACCCTTTCAAATTCTATATTTTTTTTTTAAAAAGCAACTGAAAATCTTGCCTGTTAGAGGCTTACCATAGACCAATTTTAATTTTTTTTTAAAAACAATTGTTGAGGTAATAATTACCATCTCCCTTGGTCAAATATTTGGAAGTGTGAATGAATGAATTACCAAAGCAACCAGAGATGGCCACGATATTTGTTTGTGGTTTCCTGTGTGAAAGCTTTTGTGCTGTTGTTTCTTTGTACATTTTCTATTTTCAGGGCTGATGATTTGAGGTTTATATTCCAATGCTTTCTGATCTTCCTTGGCCTTCCTTACCATTTTGTTGATACTTCAACAAATTTTAGACACAGCATCATCACAGTATCATCTCTTTAAGGAAAGTAGTTTTAGATAAACGGTTTGTTTAGTTTAAACCAAAGTTTTTAGGTGTATTTCATACCTTCTCAAAGTGCTGCTGAAGGCAGTTCTCCACCGGTATTTGAGCTGACAACTGACTGGACAATGGCCTGGGAGTAGTTTTCTGAGGTGTGCCAATCTCCTCATTCGCATCAGCTCCCAAAAACACCCGCTCATCAAAATCACCCACTGTCAGGACGTACTCTTCATATTCACGATTTATGGCTTTGCTAGACAATCACACATGAATCTGTTATTTATAATGTGTAAGGCATAAAAAAAAATCAAAGAATATAGCAATATTTCATACATTAATTAATAAACAAAGAAACAATCAGATTTTTCAATCAGATATTATTAACTAAAAGTAAGAATGACATGTATAATAAATGTATTAGTATATACACTAAAGTATTTTTACCTTTATTTTAGTCTTATTAAACATGACTTTACAAAAATGTGAATCGACAAGCATCAAACAAAACAGGGAAAACAAATCTAAGAGATCACTGCAAAACGATCAGTTTCTCTGGTTTTACTAGCTATATAGGTTAGAGGAACATAACTTCTGTTTTAATCCATAAAGTACTAACATTTCTCCCAAATCCCACTTAACCCCTTAAAGGCCACACCAAGAAAAAAAAAAAGCAATGGCGGTTTTATTTATTTATAAGCCAGTTTTGGCGACAATATCAATAATGTTGATGTTTTTGTTCAAACTATTCCATTTTTTTTTTCATACACACCTCTACTAAACGGCTGCAATTATTAAAAAAAAAACAATGAAGTGTTCCACCCAATATTTACTCAGAACATTAAAAACATTAAAGGGTTAAAGTATAAATAGAAAAAAATGACAACTAATCAAAAATATGTTGTTTTCAAGCCCTGAATAAGGCATAGAACATTTTTTATATACATTTTTAATAATAATAAAAAAAAAACCTGCTTAAAGTTGGGAGTTCAAAAATCAGTATTTAGTGGAAATAACCCTGAGATTTAAATCCCTGCTTTCACGTGTCTTGGTATGCGCTCCTGCTCACGTCTTCCTTGCATGACTCTATGCCACTTCTGACACAAATATTGGATCCGATCAGATTTGTTTAGATGGGTTGTGAACATCTCTCTTACTTTTGATCACATTCCAGAGGTTTTCACTGGGCTTCAGGTCAAGAGATTGGGCTTGCAATGGCATGGTCTTCATCTTGCAGTTCTCCATCCACATCTTTATTGACCTGGCTATGTGGCATGTGATACTGTCCTGCCAGAAAAGTCAATCCTCAAGACATAGGAAACATGCTCAGAGTAGAAGGTGGCCTCATTCCAGCCTTACTAAAGTGCCTCAGATCACCCCCCCATCCTCCACAAATGGCTGTAAGACACTGTAGCTTGTAGACCTCTTCAGGTCTCTGTACAACCATAAGTGAAAACTGACGCAGAGATGACCTTACTCCAGTATTCTAGTGTCAAATTGTTATGGTCTTAGTCCAACTTCAGCTTGGCTCTTCTTTGCTTCTCATTGATGAAGGGCTTTGCATGACTTCAAGCCATGCTTGTAATGCACTGAACCCCAGCTACCATTCATTTTGGTGGTCCCTTAACGTCATCCTACAGTTGATGAGCGACATTTGCAGAGGTTGACAATTATTCTGATCGTTAAAGTGTAGTTTTCATCCCCTACCAGTCTGTAATTTTGCTGACCCCAATGTCTTCTACTTGACATTGTTCTTATAAACTGACATCTTTGACATTTTGAGGATAGAAACAACCTGACACTCACTGTATCATTTTGCCAGTAAAGCCAGATTTGAACCCTTATTTTTGAATTCTTTGAAATATGAAACAGACATTTTTGTTTTACCATTAAATATACAGTACAACTAGAACTGTTTGACTGTTACAAGATATAATGACTATGACAGTAAAATATATACTTTCCCTCATTAAGTGAAGATAAAATGTATTTTTATATATATGGTCAAAAGTGCAGATTATGCAAGACACCCCAAGAATTCAGAGAAAGTGGATGCTTTTTGCCAAGAAGAATGGGCTTTGCCATTTGAGAAAATAAAGTGCCTCATCCACAGCTAATACAAAAGACTTCAAGCTGTCATTGGAGTTAAAGAGGGCAATAAACCTTATTACGAACTAGGGTATGTAAAATTTTGATCAGGGTGATTTGGTTAGTTTCTGTTGTCATTACGATTTAAAAAGAGCAAAACACGATTGTTTGATAATAAATGGCTTTACACAACCACTAACCATGAGTGAAAGAAAAGGTTTTGTATTATTATTTATATTCTCTGAAAAACGGCAAAAAAACCCCACAAATTTTGGCAGGGTATGTCTCCCCCAATATGATCCCATAAATGGATCACGTTCAAAATTTAATGTTTTGTTACTTGTACCAGACCCTACGCTAGAATTATATATTTTTTTTATTAAAATATATGCATAACTGAGTTACATTGCGCAAAAACATACAAACTAACAATAAGGAACCAACACAGGTGAAAAAACTTCATGATGAAGGTTTAAAAAAAATGACAATACGAAGACTTAAAAATGGAAAGCCCATGGTGAAGTGGTGCCAAAGTGAATGTTTTGGTTTAGGGAAACCCCAAAACTGGTTAAATACAAAATTAAAATAAGAGATGCACACCAGTATGATGTAAAAAAGCTTCTGTGAGGGTTTGGTTGAAATAGGCTGACTGCTTGAGAAGCTGAAGAATAGAAGCAAGTGTCAGGGGTCAGGTTAGCCAATTACCACAGCAAATAAAATGTCAATATGGTAAATGAAATTTTCCCAGAATGAGCCACGCTGGCGAAAATCAATTTTCAAAGGTAGGCTAAACGTAGTGATGGCTGTCTGACACCAATGCTCCGATACAAGCTTCCAACTAAAAATTATATCTTCCATGAACCACTGATTCAAAGCTTGCTTTGGTGTCGATAAAGACACGTGACCAATGACGTCTGAAGCAGTAACCGCTTGGGTCTCTGAGTGAATCACGTGACTGGTTCAAACCAGTCAATACTGTTTCGTCATACAAAATGCTTTTTCATACACACATCCACACTACTCTGTTTTATTGTATTACTACTACACAATCCTACATTATTTAGATTACTTATAATAGTTTAGATTAGTTTACTAAACATAATGTATTGATTGATTGAAACTTCTGTTATCATCTAGAAATTTGTTATGGACCTCTGCCACTTATACTACCTCAATGCATTGTATTCAGTATTTTTATGTTTTTGTTTTTATATTTCTATTATTATTTATTTTTTTAAATGACCGCTTTTTTTTAAAAGACCTTTTTAGACCTATATGTCTTGCTACTATGACAAACATCCTTCAGGAGATTAATATAGTCATCTTTCTATTTATCTGTCTTCTCCCAACTACATTACATACATTTATAGAATCAACTGATCAATCAATCTTTACAAAAATATATTTACATAACTCATACAAAACATTAGTTACATTTATCACATATTTTTAAGACTCGCTGTCTCCGTGCCTCGACACGGGACCCGCCCCCAGAATGCCAGGCCTGGGGGAGGAGCTCGAAGGTGAGCGCCTGGTGGTGTGTTATTGGTAGGTACGACCTCTCCGATCTGAACCCCATGATCAAACATAAGGGTGTCCATAAGTGGACTTGGCACCAGGACACCCTATGCCGCAGTTCAATCATCAGACCTGCGGCCACATGTTCTGGAGAAGAGAGCTGAGCTGTCAACTGAACACCAGCTGGTGGTGAACTGGCTCCGATGGAAGGGAGGCTGCCCTCCAAACCTGGGAGACCCAAGCATGTAGTTAGGGTCTCCTGGGAACGTTTGGCAGTCTCCTGTCAGAAGGACCTTCAAACTCCCATCTCCACATCCCAAAGGAGGCAAGTGGACAACTGCGGGGAGAGGGACCAGCAAGCTGAAGAAAGAGGGCTATCGGGTCTTTTTGACCTGTTGGACTCCTGAGGCAGATGACAGGTGCCGGCAGGCCAGACATGCTGTAGCCCAGGCTGTCACCGATGCAAAATCTCGGGTGTGGGAGGAGTTCGGTGAGCGCCTGGAAAAAGACTATCGGCTGGCCTCAAGAAGGTTCCAGACCACCATTCAATGCTTCAGGAGGGGGAAGCAGTACTTCACAAACACTGCTTACAGTGGAAGTAGGGAGCTGCTCACCTGGACAGGAGTTGTTGTTGTTGGGAGGTGGAAGGAATACTTAGAGAACCTCCTCAATCCCACCAACATGGGCCCCGTCAGCCCCATCACTGGGGCTAAGGTAGTCAAAAAAAGTTCCTCGGTGGCCGGGCTTCCGTTGTAGATGCGGTATGACCTGACTACCTTAGGGCTCTCGATATTGTAGAACTGACTTGGTTAACACGTCTCTGCAACATTGCATGGTCATTGGTGGCCATACTTCTGGATTGTCAAAGTGGGGTGGCAGTTCCCCTTTGTAAAAAGGGGTACCAGAGGGTGGGTTCCAACTATCGTGGAATCACACTTCTCAGCCTACCCAGGAATGTCTATTCAGGAGTACTGGAGAGGAGGATTCAAGAGGAACAATGTGGTTTTCGTCCTGGCCGTAGCACTCTTGACCAGCTCAACACACTCTACACGATTCTGGAGGGGGCATGGGAGTTTGCACGACACAGGCCTTGTAGACTTGGAGAGGGCTTTCGTCCATGTACCTTGGGCTATCCTGTCTGTGTGTGTGTGTGTGGGGGGGTGTGTGTGTGTGTGTGTGTATGCCAAGGGCAGTAGTTGAGGGCACAGGAATGTGTGGCAA
>JAOUQZ010043228.1:0-13511 GCA_028564935.1 Neosilurus hyrtlii | reverse complement strand
TCTCTCTCTCTCTCTCTCTCTCTCTCTCTATATATATATATATATATATATATATATATATATATATATATATATAACATACATATAAACAAACGTGATTTTGGCTAGAAATAGGTAACATAATATAAACTTTCCACAGAAAATCAAAGCTTGAAAAGAACATTTACCTAATTGCAATAAATCAAAGCCTGATTGTTTAGAAGAAAATTATTTTACATGAATGAATTTAGGCATAGGGTAGTGGTGCTGGCTTACTGATCTGAAGGTCGGAGGTTCAAGCCCCACCATCACCGGGTTGTCACTGCTGTCCCCCCAGTGCAGCTAACTGGGATATCAAAGCCATGTCTCTCACTGTCTGTGGTGGAAGGCATGTAAAAGAACCATTGCTATCAATTGTAAAGAGTAGGCCACTGGGTTGCTGTCAGTGTGTTTCTGTTCTGTGATGGCCTGATGAGCTGTCCAGGGTGTACTCCAGGGTGTACCCTTGTCCAGAGTCGGCTAAGATGGGCACTAGCCTTCCCATGACCCTCATGTATAGGTCTGAAAAATGGCGAGTTATTTTGGATAAACTTATGTAAACATGCCTTTTTGGCATCTGTCATGTGTAGACTACATATTCCTCTATCATCACACTACAGTTTCTATTAAATTTGTTTGAATATTTTAGACACAACAGCAGCTTACTGCCCTCCCAAAACACACACACACACACTGCCGAGTGTAAACAGTGATCAATGGACACTAGTTATAGTGGTTTCTGTCTAAACTGAAATTAAACACACAGTGAAAGAATGTCCCAGT
Source organism: Neosilurus hyrtlii (assembly GCA_028564935.1). Lineage (NCBI taxonomy): Eukaryota > Metazoa > Chordata > Actinopteri > Siluriformes > Plotosidae > Neosilurus > Neosilurus hyrtlii. The sequence continues at coordinate 12,710 of JAOUQZ010043228.1, read as the reverse complement.
GAGAAGCTTCTGGTATTATGAGAATGTTGCACTGGGAAAAAACCTGCTCCACCACTTTATCCCTTAACAGCTCTTTCTATACCACTCCCTGCTCATAATTCCCCCTCATTCTCCTTTATTCACACATAGAGGTGTAGCTAACAGTTATAGGTCATGTCCTACACACCCATTGTCATGATCAAAACTGGGATCCAATTCATGAAAGAAGGAAGTACTGAGACCATCCCAACATATACACAAGCTGCAGCTTAATCCATATAATTGGACAACTGACTACTCTAAATTGCCAATAGGTGTGGATATGAGTCTAAATGGCTGCTTGTGTCTGTGCAAGCCATGCAGTAGACCGCCTTTCAACTGAATTGAAATGGGATTGGCTTCAGTTTCCACTACAATCCTGAAAATGAAGTGGAAGAATGGAATACTGTAAAAAAAAAAAAAAAAAAACTCTCAGAAGTTGGTTAAAATATTTATTAATTACATTTTATTAGTGCATCAGCTTTTCTCTAACTATTATGAGACAAAACCGATGCACTGAGCTGAACAGGAATGAAGAGTGTTGGTGAAGAGCAGCAGTGGCTCTCTGGCCTCTGTAGATTTTTCCTCCAGAAGCAGTAAGATGATGCTATAATCATTAGCATCATTCAAAAAAATTCAGTAGGATGAAGAAGTCTAATGGAATAAAACTAAATAATTATCTGTCCCAGTACTGAATACTTGGGTTTCTATTTAAATGTCAACAAAGGCAAGCATCAAAATTAGCAAGGTATCTCAAGCAACAAGGAAAACCTTTATACGAGACAGAACTGACACAGAATTCAAACTGTATTGAGGGAGGAATGTAAATGATGTGGTATACCATGAATATAATGAAATCCTTAAGCATGTCAATGCACAGGCCTTACTTATTATGATAACTGTGCACTCTATTGGCCAGTGGCATGGTGGCTTAGTGGTTAGCACATCTGGCTCAGAGCAAGAAAGTCCTGGGGTCGATTCCCGGGCTCGGGCATTACTGTGTGGAGTTTGCATGTTCAGGCTGTACCTGAGATAGGCTGAGATAGGCACCAGCCTCCCCATGACCCTTGTAGGATAAAACTGTTCGGCCAATAAATGAGTGATGAGTGAGAGTGAATTAATATGGGTGTTGGATTTAGTCTGTTCTGCTTCTGAGCTCTTATGCCATAAAATATGTATATATCTGTAAACAAATGAGTTTTGAAATATTTTATTTTTATGTTGTTAGTTGAAATGCAAACAGTGGACACATTTAAATTAGCTTAAATTAACTAAATTAAAAAAATGCACTTGGGCTTTGCATTCAAGCACAACAAAGCAAATTAGATTAGAGGATTAGAACATGGAGTCATCCTGGATTACTCATTTCTACACTAAAATGTTATGCACTTGCTCTGGAGTTCACCACTATTCTTAAAAGTTACAGTTTCAGTTTGGGGATTTGAGGAATGTAGTCAGTCAAGATGGACACAATAAACCCCTACAAGGAAAGAATTAATCATTAAACATGCACAGATATTCTCTCTCTCTCTCTCTCTCTCTCTCTCTCTCTCTCACACACACACACACACACACACACACACACACTTGTCATATTATCATAATGGTCCATTTACGGTTTTCAGCCTCTTAGAAGGACAATGAGCGTGGTGAGTAGAAAAGCTCATTATCCACTTCTTCTGATTTTCGTGGAAGGCTATGCATAAAAGTCTGATCCGGAGCTGCTACACTTCCTGTCTGACATAATAAATATTACACATAATGAATAAAAAAAAAATAAGGCAAACAAGAATAACCTTTCTGGAATTTCTGGAATCAAATTTTCTGGACATGAGAAAGAAACTATTCTCTTTGACATTGGTGTAAAATGTAGGGCCTAAATCAGATTTGTGAAATGCATTGTGGGATGGGAGCCGAAACTGAGGCAGAAGAACAGAAACTTCAAGATGGATTACAGCAGGGGTTCCCCACCCTGATCCTGGAGGCCCCCCTATCCTGCTCCGTCACACCCACTTTAAGTCATGAAAAGCTGTTAATTAGCTAATAAGTTAAATCAAGTGTGGGCCAGGACCAGGGCTGGGAGAGAGAGAGAGAGTAAGTGAGAGAGAGGGAATAAATTTATTAAAGCTTTATTTTCAAGAAATCAAACCCTGATATGTTAGCCTATCCAAAAAAAAGGAATGCTTTACAAAAAATAGGTCATAGACAGTGACATGAAGGCTGTTTCTTACCTGAGGGGGCAGGGGGTGGGGGTGCCTGTCATCACTTTATTGGACAGACCCCTGCACTATAATTTCACTGATAGTGTATTTTATCTATATGAACATAATCTATATATAAATCCACATTGCGTGTGAATGGATGTGTGTGTTGTTTATATCTGATAGACAGATGCTTCAGCTCTGTTTCATTACACACAAACAGAGACAATGGATGAACTATCTTAACACTAGTCTGCAAAATGAGTATGAAAACCTACAGAAACTGCACGAGTGTAAGTATTCAATTAAAATCAAGCCCATCTACATCATCAAATGATGCATAATCTCTATTTATGTATATATGAATAAGAGGCCTTGTGCCCAGATGAGGAAGTATTACTAATCAGATTATTTTTGTGATAATTGGCCTAAAACCTGTACAGAAAGGTAAAGAAATGCGATTACAGCATCAAACGCAAGCCTGGAAGTTACGCTTTGGTCCCCGTTGGATCCCTATTGTGCTAAGACCCCTGGGCAAGGTCTTAACCACAAGTGTGCCTTTGTCCACCCAGCAGTTTAAATGGGTACCAGTAAATATACTGGAAAGGTAAACTGCGATGGACTAGCATCCCATCCAGGAGGAGTTGAACTCCTAGTCATGACACGCTACAGAAATGGGGATAAGCACCAGCCTGATGAGCCAGTAGGATTAGGTGTAAAAGCCCAACAGACTTACCATGGTCCCGACACAGTAACTCGGATGATTATGTCATCCGCGCTAAGAAATCTTAAAAAATTTCCTGCATCCAGACAATAATCCAGAATTTAATCAATTGTATAATTTCTGGCTCATCCTAAAAATGTAATCAAAATCCATTCACAAGCTTTGGAGTAATGTTGCTAACAGACAAACAAACAAACCTACCATCAAACAAACCAACACTGGTGAATACATATCCTCCTTGGTAGAGGTAATTAAGTTAATACTCAAAAAAGTAGGTAAGGTACAACTAAATGTATAAAAAGCTACAACTAATAACCTATTTTATCATTTACATAAAGCAATAGGTGTATAAGTGTCAAAAAGCATGCATGCTTAATTTAATTCAAATTAATATGCTACTGTTAATGTGTTTGATTTATTTCATTTAATTTGATTTTGCTATACTCTATTTATCCTGAAAGGGAAATTATTGCCTCTGCATTTAACCCATACTAAGTGAGCACACACATGTAAACAGAGAGCACACACACACACTGGGGTGTCCAGAGAGCAGTTGGGGGTTAGGTGTCTTGCTCAAGAGCACTTTAGCAGTGAAGGTGGAGGAAGGGAAGGTGCAGTTCACTCACACACATTTTTCCTGCTGGTTCAGGAATCGAACCAGCAACCTTTAGGTGCCAAAGCGGCTTCTGTAATCATTAAGCCACGACTACCCCTCTGTGTTTTTACACTAATTTTAAGAAATCATACTCAAACATTTGGTGCAAATACTTTAAGGTAAGGGTTCATTCTTATTTTTAAGTGTGTTTACCTAAACAAATGATATGAAAATTTATATTGTAGAAAATAAGCATGCATGCTTGAGAAAATACATGCTTGAGAAAGAGACAGAATGTGAAAAAAAAAATCATCATCCTACCAGTGTGTGGCAGTGAGGGTGCAATGGAGTGCCCTCTGCAGGCAGAGAGGACTCAGGTAACACCAGCAGGTGATTAAATGTACCTGTGATAAAGTTTGGCCTTATTTATGAGTGTTCTCTTTGTGTGCTTTCAGATACAGCTGAAAGCAGGTGTGTGTGTGTGTGTGTGTGTGTGTGTGTGTGGCTGGGTGCGCATAAAGTTTAATAGCAAGAATGATAAAGCTCTGAAAAAGCACAGTTTAATTTTGAATGAATGAATGAACAAACAGAGCAAACTGTTCGCCTGTATCTGAGTCTCTTGTGTTTTGAACTGGATATCTGTTGCACACTGGAAAAGAGTACAGGCACTTCTATCATAATTAAATAAAAATTATAGCTCTTCTGAAGAACATCAGAATATAGTAAGCGTTAAATATTACATACTTTTAGCAGAGCTAAACCCTATAGGCTTTGAACATGACTTGGATGGTTGTTTATTTATTGTTGGTAATGAAAATGAAATCCAAGTAAGGAGAGGACCACCGCTCAGACTTGCACAGAATTAAAATAAATAAATAAATAAAAATACACAATATAGCTCCGGTAGGCAGCCTCAGCACCAAACATTAGCTTGAGCACGGAACATGAACTTGTTAACCGGACAACTAAAGTAACAAAACAGACTACACAAATGAATGTGGAAATCTTACTTTGCAACAATGTCAGCTGTAAAATGCTCTATACAAATAAGATTGAATTGAATTGAAATCAGTTAGTGAAAGTAGGTGAAAAGAACCCAGAGATACCCTTTTCTTTCACTCCAGACTGGAGACTTATTTATTTATTTCTGGAGATTTATTTATTTATTTCCTCCAGAGCCCTTAAAGGAGCTGCACTACTCTTATAGCAACAGCCTCTGAGACCTATCAATAAAGATATATAGCAGAAACTTCGCCATTAGGCAGTGCCTAAATTTATATATAACAACAGTGTGAAAATTGCCCTGCGATGGCCTGGCGAGCTGTCCAGGGTGTCTGCTTTTGCCCAGAGTCGACTGAGATGGGCGCCAGCCTCCCCACGACCCTAATTAGGATTAAGCGACTCAGAAAATGAATGAATGAATGAGTGTGAGAATTTGAATGCATTTTCTTGCCCAATGGAGAAACTTGGTTTTGTTCGGGATTTAAAAACAGTCTTTTACATTTGCTTCTGCATCTATAAATACAAAGAGTTTTATTTTACATCAGAAAAGTACAGAAAACCTGCATTTAAGGTGCGATTAAAGACTACAAATTCCTTAGCATGAGTCAGGTGATGTTCCAATATGTGCACTAAAACTATTTACTCATACCAAAAGGGCTGTCTCATGCCAATGTTTTAATGTTGTGTTTATTGATGATATTCTCATCAAATCTGTCACTCATTTTCCTAATCTAAACAATTTCTGGGAAATGAGCTATATAGTTAAGACCATATGTATTTGGACAGAGCTATATATTTTTGTAAGCTTGTCTCTGTATATCACCACAATGGATTGGAAATGAAACAGTCACCATGTGTTTTTTAGAACAAAAGTACTGCTTTAACATTTTAGGAATGACAACCATTTTTACGCCTAGTCTCCCGATTTACAGAAGCTCAGACGTCACTGGATAATTGACTAGCAACCAGTTACTGGAATGTCTGTAACTGATTCTAAGTGTTTAATTTTCATTTGGCAGCTGCTCATGGGAAATCTCGACATGTTTCCCAAAGATGTGTCACTGCAAATAAAGGAGGCCATTGTAAGGCTGAATAAATAAACACATCTATTAGAGGGATAACATAGACTTTAAGGAACTTTAATATTCCTTAGGCTCAGGATAAACAGACCAGCGGTCACTTACAAATGGTGAGTGGCCAAATCTTTTTATAAAGCAAAGCAGTAGGTTATCATCTGCTGTGTTTATTTATGATTCTATTAGTTTCATCCTGTGGGTGGCAGTATGGTGACGTTTTGACGAGATGCAAACAATTCCCTTACCTTATCTCTCCTGTGTGTTTGTGCATCATGACATTAATATAAAATAGGAGTAAAAAAGTACTCTGGTCCTTAATATGTAGCAAGTACAAGTACACACTCACACAACACAGACACACACATACATATACACATTCACACAAACTCCTCTCTTCTGCACCTGTTTCTGTAGATATGCGTGTCCTCATACTTCTCTTCTCAAATATCATAGCGATAGATTTACCTTGAAGAAGAGGGGGAATCTGGAAATGTGGACAAAATCTATTAAAATAACTGATAGTGCAAAGCAAATCGAGCATCACTTTTAAAGTGAGATGCTTGGTAATATTACGTGTACAATTCAAAAAGTGTCAAATAATTTGCTTAAACTTATAAGCTGAGAGATTTTAATTTCTAAACTTTACATGAACAGAAGTCATTTTAAATAAAACTGTCATTAGAGTCACACATACACTGACTCACTGGGGCACTTAATCCTATTAGGGTCATGGGGAGAATGGAGCCTATCTCAGCCGACACTGAGTGAAGGTGGGGTGCCTTTTAAACAGCTTGCAACAGACCATTGTAGGGCCAACACACTCACACACACACACACACACACAAACCAGAGTACCCGGAAGAAACCCACACAATCACGGGGGAGAACATGCAACCTCCACACAAAAATGCCAAAGCCCAGGGATCGAATCCAGGACCTTCTTGCTGTGAGACGGATGGATGTGCTAACCACTGCACCAGCGTGACGCCTTAATAAAGATCATCAACAACAAAAAAATACTGAAATTTTTCTAAATATTTGAATATTTGCTTTTAAAACAGCCTCGGTTTTTCGTAGTATTGATTCCACAAAATTTTAGAAACATTTCTTCTGGTTCATGTGATTGCATCACACAATTCCTGCAGATTTTTCAGGAACTCTTTCATGCTGCCAATCCAGCATTGTACCCCATCCAAACACGTTCAACTGGATATTCATGAAACCAGGTTGAGATGATTTTTTCTTTATGGCAGAGTGCATCATCATGCTGGGGATAGCAATTAGAAAATGGGGGAAATTGTGGCCATTTTGGGGTGCACACCATCAGAACTAATATAATTCAATAGGCTGTGGCATTCAAGAGATGATTGGTTGGTATTAATGAGTCCAAAGCATGCTAAAAAAAAAACATTCCTCACACCATCTCCACCAGAATGGACTGGTGGTGCCAAATCCTGACCCGTACATCAGTGTGCCTCAGCAAAAACCGAGATCCATCAGAACAGAATACATTTTTGATCAGCTCCAGTTGCGGTGAGCCCGTATCCACTGCAATCTTGGATTTCAGTCATAGCCAACAGAAGTGGAGCTTGATGTGGTCTTCCACTGTAGCAGCCCATCACCTTCAATGCTGATTTTCCTCCATGTTTTTACCCTGTATTTAGAATAAAGTGATGCTGTACATTATCCAGAGGTAACTCCCGGATGGACAGTTGAGGAAGACCAGTTCAAATAACACTGCAAACCACAAAAAAGTTCTCCCATTAAACCAGCCGTGTAAACCCAGCACACCATGTTCTCAGGTAGAAACTGTCGCATTAAGCAGCATAGTTCCTATAGTACTAGTCTTGCTGCAGGGACTGTTAGAAAGCCAAAAGCCTGTTCCTCCCTGTCTGTGGAATTTGACTGCTGTTACCTTCCAAAACCATGGACGGGATTTTGTTTGCAAATTTCCCCCTGAAGGGCCTGATGTGCACCATTCACATGCAATATTCATGAGTCCTTCTAAACAACCCCCCCCCCTCCTTTTTTTTTTAGGTGTAATCACAAGAGAGCAGTATGCCATGGTGATAAGCTTATCTTGAAAATATGGACTATGGAGTCACCTTCATTATTATCCAATTAACAGACTTTGCAGCATTGAGATTGAGTACCTCCTGTTTCTTAGGCTAAATATGTACCCTACAGTAGTAAGACTTTCCAGTGATTAATCAGATCATTACATTTAGCGACGTGCACCTCCTAATATTTCCGCAGCTCAAACACTGTTATAATAACCACTTAATCATCAATCCTCTAATGAAACTGCCATTAAAAGATGTCAAACATCCTTTTATTACCTGTATAGACTTTGAGTATTTCAAATAATATCAATACTTATATCACTACTCAGTCATTACTAAATATCGTAAACTCAAGAATACAGTTTAACTTTAAACATCAAAATGAAAATGGAAAGTGAAATTAAAACACAAATAGGCACACAGTATTATTTCATTCAATTTTTAATTGCCTAGTTTTTACACATGCTGGTTGCGCTTCAACAAGCTACTCAACAAGCTCTCGAGGCTTATACCACTGTTGTCAACATTAAACCCTTTTATTTTATTTGCGGACACATATTCTAATCTAACCAGCACGTAATTAGACAGACTAATATAAAATATCCCAGCTGTCTGAGTAACAAAGGTAATGATGGCACAGCAAGTCAAGTTAGTGTCCAAAGTTTAATTCTGAGCTCTTGGCAGCTGTGCAAAATTTTGCTTGGTCTCCTCACGCTCCAATTTACTCTCACTTTTGCAAAATGGCTTGGCAGCTCTGAGTAACAGTGTTTTTTGTATACCCTGTGAGTAACTGGCCTCCTGCCCTGGGTGTATTATTGCCTAGTTCCCCCTAATTCTGGGATAGTCTCCAGGTCTGACCATGGAGATTAAATGACTGGAAATGACTTAATGAAGAGATCCCAAATTGTAAAAGGTCTCCTGTGTGACATGCTTGGAGTTCACTTCTGAACCATTACAGTTTCAGCTGGGGGATCTGAGGGACGTAGTCGGTCAGGATACACACAATCAACCCCTACAGAGAAAGGCAAGAATTAATTACATTAAACATACAGTATAACAGATTACAAGATTGAACATACAGTAGAATTACACCTAAGTTATTCAACATCAGAATTTTTCTTAATCAATTACTCATTCGCGTAAAAGTAAACATTTTTCTTTTTCTTCTGAATTCATTAAAAACAAAACTCAGCAACAAAGTATAATGTACAAAACATAGCAACCAAATCCACTTTTTTAAAAAGCCTTCCCTAAAGGCTTAGACAATGTGAACAACATTGCACAATGTCAACTTCTATGGATGGCGTTCCCGTCCTATTGACACAAAACTGTAAGATTAAACTTTGTTAAAAATATGAAAAGATGGGCCCCAGCATGTTGGACTACCAAAGTAGTCCTGACAGTGAAGCATGGAGAAGGTGAGGCTGCATGAGTCCAAAACGAGTTGGAGAGATAGCACCATGACTGGAGAGCTACCAAAATACTGTCTGACAAGATGATTCCCCGCATTAAGAAACACAGAAACAGAACATTAAAGCATAATAATGATCCAAAATACTCCGCCAAAAAAAAAAAAAAAACACCACCAGACAAGTTCCTACAGAAGTCAGTGAAAACTGTGATCAAGCCAAGTATGTTGCATTACTTGAATCCAACAGATTCATTTTTTAAAAAGAGAAGTAGAATAAAACCACTATTCCTGCAAACCACAGCTGAAAACAATTGTCTCTGAAGAATGGGAGAACATCTCTCCAGAAAATGATGCAAGACTAGTATCCTCCATGCAGAAAAAAAGTAATCGGTCATCAGAAACAATGGCTGATATCTGAAGTAGGGTGTATGGACACTGGGTGCACAGAGCTCTCACATTTAATACAGCATTACAGCAGACGACCTTATACAGAGCAACAGATGGGTTCACAACTCTGAACTGTTCTTGGATTTTGGCGATATTTGTTGTGCTATGTGTCATTTCTAATATATTTTTTTCATCACTAAGCCACTTTGGGCCCGGAGAAATCTAGTAAAAGTGTAAAGGCAAAAAGAAAAATAGAGGTGAAGATAGAAATCATACGCAAGCATGAAAACGGCGTCCGTGTCTCAGATCTGGCTTTGCAGTTCGGCTTAGTGAAGTCATCGATCTGTACTGTTCGAAAGAATCAGGAAGCAATAAAGGATGCTAACATTGCCGAAGGAATGACTGATCACCAAGCAAAGATGAGAGAAAAGGAGACAAGAGAGAAAAAAACCTCCTGAAGTGCGGTGACCTGAGGGGGACTCCCCTTCCAAGCATTAACAAGACTCCTCAGGACAAGTAAGGATGAATGAACCTGTATTTCTTATTTAAAACATTATTCTTTATTCCGTTGGCATGTTATATTATAATACAATCGTGGATTGAGGAGGAGGACAGGAAAGGATTACTCTATTATACACTGCTTCTTGTGGGGAAAATAGGTTTTGGTTTACAAACAAATCTGTGTTAGAACATTTAGGAATGAGTTCCACTGTATTATTATTTTTTTAACAACTAAGTAGTTGAGGTTAAGGGCCTTGTTCAAGAACACACCACTGACAGCTTGGTGGTACTCAGGGATTGAACCCTACTTTCTGATCAGAACCCAGAGCCTTTCACCGAGCCACCACTGGAAGCAAAAAAGCATTGGGTTCTTACTGTGGGGTCTGTGTTTTTAATGCAGTAAAACTAAACTGTTTGCTAAATTTTACATATGAGCAAATTCCCTACTGTTCATCATAGAAGTAATGAAATTACTGTAAAGGGATACAAATTTAAATGATATTGCACAGGAATCTACTCCCTACTGTTGTACACTGCATCTATACGTTTGTGACCAAATTCACATAGATGCATCCACCCAAAAATAAAACAAAGAGCACACTTCCACCCCACATCTGTATTACCATAATGGTCCATTTGCGGTTTTCAGCCTCAGGAAACACCAGTGATCGTGGTGAGTAAAAAACCTCATCGTCCACCTCTTCTGACTTTCTTGGAAGACAGTGCAAGAAAGTCCAATCTGGTGCAGCTACACTTCCAGTCTGAGAGCCAATAAGATTGCAGGAAATAATCACACAGTTTGTAATACCAAATAATTTATGTTTTCTTTTTTCTTTTCATGAATAAAATGAGTCAATACAAAGGGACAATTAATGTCCCAAAGTGAACTGACAAAAATTAAATAATCCATCTTGACTAATTGCTTAGGTGTCCTACAGGCATACTGTGCATGAGAACTTGTAAGGGACCCTGGAGCACCACCTGCTGCATCACTATACCACCCAAATGAAATAAAGAGTGTTAATATATACCACACGGGAACTGCATAATCTGATTGGCCCCCTATCTGGGGATTAAAAAAATAATTAGCCCAAATGGATCATTCTTGAATCAAAATAACAGTGGTTTGTCATATTCACTTGAAGCAGGTGGCATCATCATTATCCTAAAAGCACAAAAAATCAAATTTTAGCTGGTTTTTCTTGTGTTTTTAGATGGTATATACCAAGACTTGAGTGTTTGTTTTTGAGTTACATAGTGTAGTTTTCTTATGTTTCCATGTAGTATATACTAAAACTCTGAATGTTCTAAAAAAAAATTTAAATAAAATAAATAAATAAAAAGACACCATTAGCTACACAGGGCTTAACTCAGATCAGTGCACACAGAGCTCACCTGAACCGTCCCTGTCATGGTTAAAAATCTTGTTTTTATTTGCTTTTCTTTATGCTTCTGTACAGTATATACACTAAAATATCTATAGCCTCAGGCTTGGTTCCTATTCAGCAACATCTACCTCCCCTTTGGCAAATTATTGATTAGATTATATAAAATCACAAGCAACTGTTTAAATTTTCCCCTCAAACAACTCCCTAAATTTCTTTTAACAATAATTGTTAGAAAAAAAAGGAAAAAAAATACACAAAAAAGTCACACATGGTTGTAAGTAATGAACATAAAAACACAGTTAGCATTTCATAAAGCACACCAGGTTTATCCATACCATTTACAACTGCTCTAGTGATATGGGAAACAACCAAACACTCTGTCTCAATCTGTCTTTTTGTCTAAAGCAGGAGGAGTCGAAACAAAAGATATATATATATATATATATATTATTAAAAATCAATCAATCAATTAGTCAATCAATCAATCACAAAAGCCTACTCGCTAAAGTTAAGGGATAGGAAGTACAAGTTATGCATATATAACACATGTACTCTTTCCAAAACCTAAATATTACCAGCATGTCTGGACCTTGTGCATCACTTACCTGCATGGTGATCTGGTAGCCATGAAAATCCTTTAACCTCTTCTTCTTTTCATCTTCCTGACCCATGCTTATCCATGTGTCTGTCACCAGTACATTGCTGCCTCGGGCTGCCTCCGTTGGCTCTGAAAACATGTGCAACTCTGTCCCAAACTACAGAGAGTACACAGATAGGTGCATTACGCTTGGTGATTAAACCTGTAGGAAGGTTAAACTCCAGAAACAGGTTTGGTAACTGCCAAAGTAGACTGTACTTCCTATAGACTCCTGTCATATAGAGTCTGCAATATGCCATAAATATTTTATGAGTCTTTGATGGTCGGCGCCTGTTTCTATGCAGCTGCATGCTGGGGTGGCAGCAGAAAGGTGGCAGAAACCAAGAGACACAACACACTGGTCAAGAAAGCCAACTTTGTTGTAGGTGATGATCTTGATTCCTTGGAATGCAGCAGGTTGGAGAATATTGTGAAGCCTTTAGTCTGTTATTGACATATTGTTAATCACTGACTACACACTGTGGTGCGGAACCACTGACTGTATATAGGGATGGACAGCCTATATCCACTGAATATACTTGGATCCATAAGATCCATCCTCTCTTTATAGATAGAGCTTTTTCCTCTACCATAGTGTAAATTTGGAAACCTGTATCTGTGCTCTAGGTACTTTCTCTGGCTAAAGGGTGTGCTAAAATTCTCATACCATATTAATTTAATTTCTCCACGTGAAACTATTTTTATAT
>JAOUQZ010043227.1:0-13512 GCA_028564935.1 Neosilurus hyrtlii | reverse complement strand
TATATATATATATATATATATATATATATATAAATCTATATCATAATGTGATAGGTTAACGTCCCCCCCTTTTTTCGCATCGTACAAAATCCCTTCTTTTGCTCAGTATGGCTTAGTTGTTTGTCTGAACTGGGACTTGGCATTTATACATTTATATGGAGGTAGATCCATTGTGGGTGCTTTTGTTGAGTTGCATTAGTGAGGACATATAGTGTGCAAATACAATCAAAACCTCTTTACACAAGAGGGGTATATTCTGGCCTGGAGGAGTATAGTCTGCCCTAGGCTATTTTACAGAGTGGGTACAGTTTGGCCTAGGACAGTTATCTCCCGGGGTATACTCTGGCCTGGGCCAAACAATATCCAGGGGTTAATTTGACCTGTTACACTGGGCTTTGCGAGGGCATTACTGCATGTAGCTTGACTGTTCTCCCCATGCATGCCCATGGGTTTCCTCCTGGTAGTCCGGTTTCCTCCCACACTTTTAAGAGGTGCACATAAGGCTAATCTATCCCAGGTGTGAATGTGAATAGTTGTGTGTGTTGGTACTGCGATGGTCTGGTCAGAGTATACTCTGCCTTCTCACAGAGTTGGCTAAGATTTTAAGGGTGCTGAAAATTGCTGTGGTTTAAGTGCTGGATCAGTTTTTTTAACCGGTAACCATGGCTTCATTTCCATAGTTCTCATGCAAATATTTACATTTACAGCATTTGGCGAATGCTCTTATCCAGAGCGACTTACAATTATCATTTTTCTACAACTGAGCAACTGAGAGTTAAGGGCCTTGCTCAAGGGCCCAACAGTGGTGATAGTGGGGAGTGAACCACTGACCTTCGAATCAGTAACCCATCGCCTTAACCACTAAGCCACCACTACCCTCTTATTCCAAATATCTAAATATTTGCAACTGATCAATTTTAAAATCCTCCAGAATTGCCCCATTAGTCCCAGCCACTGTTCTCAAGTATCATCCGACTACATGTGAACTTAATGTAACTTATTTTTAATGTTTGGTTAATGTTTAGTAAGAATGGCATCCATAAACAAATGCTTGAACAAGATTGCAAACAAGTGAATGTCTTTTCTAATTAGGAGACTGTGGACAGAAATAAGTGTTTGAGATGTGACAGGTCATTTAATAAGGTCACGGGCTGATCATAGGAGTTGTTACTGACACTTTCCTGGAATTGTAAGGAGTTGACTTGTCATAGAGTTTAATATGGCAAACTGGTTTCAGTGCCAGTTTACAAACTATTTAATTTAATAAAGTTCATAATGAAAATTTATTCTCTCTCATTCAAAAAAGCAGGCTCGGGATGTTTGTGAGTGGAGTATGCATGTTCACCCTGTGCTCCTTAAACCTACCAACAGGACCAAGTAAGTGGTTAGTGAAACTAGCATACTGATATAAAGTGCACTTAGGTGGAACTATTCTATAAATTTTTTTTCCAGTATTGCAGCATTTCATTTAACATTTTCTTTATCCAGTTGGTGTATCTGTGTTTGTGCAACCAATACAATTTGCTGTATGGCAATACAACAAGCTCCAGTCTGGCACCTGGTTGGATTGTGCATACTTGTTATGAGAACAGTGCTCTATACTCATGTTGCTTATTACAAAGTTATTACTCATTACAGTTTCTCTTGGTACAACAATAAATTTTGCTGTAATATTTTTAGCATTGTTATACATAATTACATTTATAGAGAGCTACTGGACTGAAAAAAACAGCTAAGCTGCATTATTACAGTACATGGAGGATGCTAATTATGTTTTGGATGTGCAATGAAGATAAATGAAGGTATTAAACAGTTTTAGGCTCTACCATTAAGGGTACCGGCACTGTGGTTTAGTTGGATCTTAATAAACCTTGCATGAATACTTTTAAAAGCAATAACAGAACATTTATGCATAGCTTTGGTCAAAGCTACTCTCAAGCATCATTCCAGTCTACTGTAACTTTACTTATTCATGTGGCCAATATAGCAGCCATATTAATAATTTTACTGGCCACAAACTAATATTATAATTTACTATAATAAATAAATTATAATATTAATTATATATATTATAATTGTAATATTATAGGTTCTTTATCAGGTCATGTTATTAAAGGGTTGACATAATAAAGATGAAGACCTTGTGTGAAGTGTTTGAAATGTACAGGATGACATGGTGCTCAGGTGTGAGATATTGAAGACTAAGAGACAGGAGACTCTTAACTCGGTTTATCACCTTCAATCTTAAAAAGACACTTTTCAGATCCTTTTTTTACCTTCACTCTGAGGCATTTTAATGCATCAAACCACACACAATACACACACGACTGCTTACAGCTCTGTTTCTGGTCACCAGCCTATCTCTATCCGCAAACAATCAGGATCACCAGTATCCCAGAAACAGCATGTGTACCTCAGCAAAAACACAGAGAGAGAGAGAGAGGGAGAGAGAGAGAGGTTGTTAGGTATGCTCATCAACAGTGTAATGGTAAAAGGAGAGTTTATTAGTACTCAGTGCAAGCAGGGACTCTAACTATGGCAGAATAACTAAAAGAGAGAACCAGAAGGCAGGCAGACATGAGGGCACCCTATGACACTGGGCAATCAGCCACTTCACTGCCAAAAAAAATTACACTGAAATCAGTTAAATTAATCTGAAGGAAAAACATGCTAAAAAGAAATCTTGAATTCTTTTTGCTCAAACCATGAAGCTTTAAAACATCAAACCTGTTGATTTAATAATGTGAGGTCATGTTTTACTTGGTCTCATTACTTGCCAAAATGTATTCCAGATGCACCTTCTCAATCAATGCTGAGGATGAGCGGCTGTGTAATCACCTGACATGACATGTCTTCATGAATCTAGTTTGGGATAGAAAGAAATTGTAAGGGTGGTGCCACACAGCTTCATTGTGTATAGTAACTCCAAGCTATGCCTTCAGGCTTCCTCAGATCAATACAGTCTTTCCCAGGGTGCACCCTGGCATGTAGATATGGCTGCTGCAGGTGATTACCCATGTGAACACCTGTCTCTTATGCCAGTGCAGAGATAAATAAAGACTCAACAAACTAAGACTTTGTAAGGTATTTTGTCATACATATGAGTTCTTTATGACCAAGTATTTGGAGTCACATTGTGATATTCTGGTTTTGAACTTTTGAACCAAAGAAAATTTTGGGGTGGTGGGAGGTGGGACTAATCTGTACATCATAATGGACATATTGTGTAAAACAAAGAATGAAAAAAAGAAATGCGTTATTGCTTCTTTTGTGGAGCTGAGGCACAGACTGAGATCCCACTGACAGACAGACAGACAGACAGACAGACAGACAGATAGATAGAAATTATTATGTGTCCCGAGATTTCAGAACCTCTTCACTGATAAGGCTCAAACAATAAATATGACTTGCAGTAAAACACATTTTAAAAACAAAGTACAGGTAATTAAAGAACGTTATATTATACAGTGTCTATTTTATGTTGTTCGGTATGGTTTTTGCTGTGGAAATGAAGGATTTGTTTTATAGATGCTCTTCTACAGAGGCTGAGAGAGTCCATGGAAGTAAATTGGTATGATAAAGGGAAACAGTGGACAGCAGATGGCCTTCTCTAGACACCAGAGTCTCTGCACTGTTGCTGCCCTTTGATCAGCTGCTTCACAGAGAAAAGCCGAGCACCAGAATGCAAAATGTGCAAAGACACTGCTTGTTATACAAGCAGAATTTTCATTCATGTGAAAAAATAAGTATATTCTGGGGAAATTGTCAATTTTCCCAACAACTTTGAACAGCATACATTTTACCCTTGTTGATGCAATACCTATACCTGGTGATATACTTCTACAAAAGACACTTATTGTGCAATTTTACAGACATTTTCATAATTTGAACAAACAAGGCAAGTATATTCATCCTTACACTGATCACACCTTTAAATCTATAAAGTTGGAATGAGGTGTTCCAGATAGGTGCCATTGATTTGAATTATCTGCAGGTGGAGCCTCTTATTTAAACATCTAAATCTAGGGTCTTGTGTTCTCATAGGTATTGAAGTATGTGGTGTTATCGTGCCAAGATATAAACAGCTCTCTAAGGACTTCAAATAAAATAAAAAACTGGATGCCTGTGAGTCTGGCAAGGGATTTAAAAGTTTGAATTAAATTATTTGAAATAAATCATCTAATGAGCAACTTACAAACTGAGACAAACAGAATATACATCGATAATTATTCTAATGTAAGTTAGGAGCTCATCTTAATAAGGGGGGGGGGGGGGGGGGTTTTAATAACCCTGACCCTAAGGCACATAACCTCACTGATCATCTGTTCACAACCTCACTATCTAGATCTCATTTATCTTCGCTGTATGTAGTGCTCATGTACAATAATATAAATACACAAGATATGATAGATTATGAGCTGAACCAGTGAACTAGTAAATTGTACAAGTTAAATAGGCTGCAATGAATTCAAATTTTATTGGTGTCAAACACATGACATGCAGAGTATGATGTGTAATGAAATGCTTTTTATGACTGTCTGTGACAAAAATACTTCTGAATTTACATCAATCAGAATGTACTGCTGTACAAGCAGAAAAGAAAATATAAAAATACTAGAGGAGCACTTATATAGTGCAAAGTACCCCCATCAGGCAGAATGGAGAATCCAAATAGTCCCAATAGGCACTGGTTTCAATTACCTATGTGCTCATCTTATAACAAGTTCTACAGTATGTGGACAAGACCAAATAAGAGAAAAAGGTTTTAAGAGATGGTTGGGATTTGACCTTTCTAGGTCACTCAAGGTGACTGTCACATTTGAAAGTCCATATATGGTGTTCAAAAGTAACAGCATGTCTAGCAACACTTGTTTCAAAGTTAGAAGTACTCTATCTCCAAACTCTGCGACCTTGCTCTTTCCTTCACCTTTTACCCTGATGTTCCAAAATCAGATTAACTCTGGGACTCAGGTAGTGTAGTGTCCCCACTAAGTGTGGTAAAACTCTTTGCAAGGGTGACAAACTGCCCAATAAAAAAACAAACAGAAAGCCAAATACCAATGATTACAATACCTCCACTAACACTTTTTTATAGTGGACCACTATTGATGAGGAAAAAGCGTCTAACCACTCAGTTGCTTTTGTAACATCAAGATAAACCTATACCGTATGTGCGTCCA
Source organism: Neosilurus hyrtlii (assembly GCA_028564935.1). NCBI lineage: Eukaryota > Metazoa > Chordata > Actinopteri > Siluriformes > Plotosidae > Neosilurus > Neosilurus hyrtlii. The sequence goes on along the minus strand of JAOUQZ010043227.1, from coordinate 8,332 downwards.
TCTGGCGAAATTACAAGAGTGTTGCATGTGTATGTGATGTCAGACATAGCAACACATCTAACATAAGTATGTATACCTCAAACAAGTGGGAAGGAAAATGTTTATTTAAAAACTGAGACAACAGTAAATACAAATATGCAAACAAAATAAAATCTTCTTCATCTTTATCTTCTTCCGCTTAATCCAGGGTCGGGTCATGGGAGCAGCAGCCTAAGCAGTGAGGTCCAGACATCCCTCTCCCCAGCCACTTCCTCCATCTCTTCTGGGGGGACACCAAGGCATTCCTAGACCATCAGAGAGACATAGTCCCTCCAGCATTTTCTTGGTTGACCCCAAGGTCTCTTTCTGGTTGGACATGCCCAAAACACCACACCAGGGAGGCGTTCAGGAGGCATTCTAATCAGATGCCCAAGCCTCCATTGGGGTTTGGTTATAGCTCTGTTGGAGGTGGGAGTTGAAGGCCCTTCTGACAGGAGACTCCCCCAAACGTTCATAGGAGACCCTGTCTACATGCTTGGGTCTCCCAGGTCTGGAGGGCAGCCTCCTCTGCCATCAGAGCCAGCTCACCACCAGGTAGTGATCGGTTGACAGCTCAGTTCCTCTCTTCACCCGAGTGTCCAGAACATGGGGCCCCTCATGAGGTGGGTGGTTTCAAAGCCCAAGCTATGTGTCGAGGTGAGCCCTACTCTATCTAGTAGGTATCTCTCAACCTCACTCACCAGCTCAGCCTCCTTCGCCACCAGAGAGGTGACATTACATGTCCCAAAAGCTAGAGTCAGTAGCTGAGGTCCAGCAGAACCCACGCCTTTGGCTGCCACCCGGCTCACACTGCACCCTACCCCTATAGTCCCTCCCACAGGTGGGGGGCCCATGGTAGGACCTATGTCTCCTTTTGGGGCTGGGCTTGGCCGGGCTCCATGGGCAGAAGCCCGACCACCAGGCACTCTCCTTTGAGCCCTCTCCTAGGACTGGCTCCAGAAGGGGACCCCAGTAACCCCCGTCTGGGCAAGGGAAACTGAGTCCTTGTATTTATTTCTCTCATAGGGGTCTTCTGAACTGCACTTAGTCTGGACATTCATCTAGGACCTGTTTGCCTTGGATGAACCAACCATGGGCATAATGCCCATGTCATTAGGACATGGAAACTGCTCCACCACGATAAAGGAGGTGATTCAAGGAGGGGCACAATAAAATGTGAACATTTTAATCATTAAAGCATCTCTCCTCAGTAGATTTTATATCACAAAAAAGGAAAAATATGAGAAAGATTTTCTGGGAGAGAGTAATATAAAAAACAATAGGCGTATGATAGTCAGATCATGTGATGTGACATCATCATTAATCAGAATCAGAGTCAGAATACTGGGGGCAGTGATGGCCTGGTGGTAGGGTACTGGAATACTGATCACAAGGGGTTCCCCTAGGGGTTCAATAGTAAGAAATTTCAGACACTCTTGTTACACATAGGTAAGCTCGGTCATGCAAGGAAAACTTGTATGTAAAAAAAAGTTGTAGTTATCCTCCTGATGACTCCCTCAGAAGCTCCATTAGGACTCATAGCTAGCAATGCCTGCTTCAGCATAAACTGTACATCATATTTCTTGCAATGGCCACTATATAACATTCACTATACAAGACACTGTACACGACACATTATTTGCAGTTTGAACATCTTGACGGTGTCTGATTGTTGTAATATGATAATTATACATCATGACAAGCACCTGGGAGTCTGGTATGATCATGGCCATGTTATATATTTATGTTATAAAATACATGTTATAGAATAATAGGTGTTTCTCATACTCATTCAACCAACATTGCTGCTTTTTATGCAACACACAGGTACACAAACCCTTGGTTACCCTTATTCATCACTAATCTGCCGAAAAAAGAAATAAAGGTGCAAAGACGATGCAGCCAAGCAGAAAAAAGCTTGTATGTATGTGTGTCAATTGGCTGCAGATACCACACTAAACAATCAAAATGAGACTAACATGATTTGTTTATGGGTATACATGTTAACTGATAGATTTAAAGCAAACTGTAAACAAATATTACACTAAAGTGCTTATTAGGAATCATAATAATTTATTGAGAAACACTTATTGTATATTAACATAAAAGTTATTCCTATTACAAAATTACAATAACATATAATTACCATTATAATAAAACTAAGAAAGAAGCAACATTGTCTGCCAGTCAAAAAACAAAACAAAAATTCATTTGTAAATTTAAAAAAATTGCCTTGTCTTAGTGGTTTGTTTGTTTCATAAGGAGAAATATTAAATACATTTTCCTTTATTTAAAACTAATTCTGATTATAAATATCATGAGTACAATCAAATCTACCTAATTTCAATTATAAGATTATCATAAATTAATATATAATTTTATAAAACCTAATTTGAGCCTAAAGTGGCATGGTGGCATGTTTAGCACATCCGCATCGCACCAAGACGGTCCTGGGTTTGAGTCCAGGCTGTAAACATTATTGTTTTTTTTTAGCCAAGTTCTATACCAGGGCTATTCAATTAATTTGGAATGAGGTCTGGGTCCCAAATGAGGGGAGGAGAGTGGATACTTAGAAAAAATGATGGTTCACTATAGCAGGTTGTGACACAGTGAGGCGGGGCAAAGAAAAAAGGTGTTGTCAAGATACTGGGCAGTGGGTAGAAAAATCTTATTTTTCTTGAAACAATAGAGATTGATTTATGGCATTTTGGAAAAGATCTCTTCATACCTTGTAATTTGTAAATATAGACCCAAAGCATTTCTACATTCAAATGATAAAAAAATACCACGCATAAGCAGCCACATAATAATAATAATAATAATAATAATAATAATAATAATAATAATAATAATAATAATAATAAAGGAATACTACATAAGCTTCACTATATTTATATTATTGGTCAGATGCCACTTTTTTTACAGTGTATTTATTTTTTTCTGTAGTAAAAGCTATTCTGTAACTTTTACAGTTCATGTATAGACTGGATATAAAAGTGTACCAACTCTGTTATAATAAGAATGTTGTGGTTTGTAACCAGATGTGGGGTTGAACCCAAAAGCACACCCGGAGGCAAAATGGAAATGTAAAGGTTTTTTATTGAAGACGGAGGGGAAGCAGAGGGAACCAGGGACCCCGGGGTGAGTAAGGGATCCGCGTAGATGGGGCGGAAGCGTGGAATGACCAATCGCAGAAGAGTGTCTGTCCACGTAGCAGAGATGGGTTGGAAGCACTGGATGAGCGACCCCGGAAGAGAGTGTGTCCTCGTAGAAGAAATGGGGTGGAAGTGCTGGGGCTCGAGTAGGCACTGAAAAGAAGCACAAAACAACAGTCATTAACAATGGCACTGACAACAACTCAAACCCGAGTAGTGACAAACGTTCACTAGCGAACTGGCCAAGATACCGCGTAAGCTGCGAGAATACTCCCAACAGTGCTTAAATGCAGGTGGTGATTGCCGGAGATCCGGAACAGGTGTGCAAGTGTACGTGGAGCCCCAAGCCGCCGGAACCCGCCCCATCTCTGTGAAAACAACACAAAAGAGACACCATGCAAGAAAACATAGGCAAAACGGTTTGGAGGGGGAGATCGCGGGAGGAGAGCCACACCATTTGTCCCAGCTTGTACTCCGGAGCGAAAGAGCAATGAAGGTCAGCCAACCGCTTGTTCCTCGATCGAGTGAGGGCAGCCTGAACGTTTCTCCACACTTCATGTACCCGCCTCAGGTATTCTTTAACCGATGGAACCGCCACCTCCTGTTCTTGAATGGGAAAGAGAGGGGGTTGGAACCCGTAACATGCCATAAATGGGGACATACCTGCGCTCGAACTGGTAAGGGCATTGTGGGCGTATTCAATCCAAAGGAGGTGAGAACTCCATGACACAGGGTGGTGGGCGGCAACACACCGGAGGGTGGTCTCCAGGTCCTGATTGGCCCGCTCTGTCTGGCTGTTGGTCTGCGGGTGGTATCCAGAGGAGCGGCTGGCCTTTGCACCCACCACCTTACAGAATTCCTTCCACACCAGGGATGAGAACTGGGGGCCTCTGTCGTAGACAATATCACTAGTAATGCCATGTAGCCTGAACACGTGGAGAACCAGGAGATTAGCAGTCTCCAGAGCAGAAGGCAGTTTAGGGATGGCCACATAATGCACGGACTTGGAGAAACGATCAATGATGGTGAGAATGACGGTATTACCTTCGGAGGGTGGTAGACCCGTGACGAAGTCTACGGCAATGTGAGACCAGGGACGACTGGGGATGGGTAAGGGGCGTAACAGTCCAGCGGGGGGTTGATGACAGGCCTTGCCCCTGGCACAGACGGAACAGGCCAAGACGAAATTCCGAACGTCCTTGGCCATGCTCGGCCACCAGAGGTGCCGCTTGAGGAAAAGGAGGGTGCGGGTTATCCCAGGATGACAAGACAGCTTGGAGGAATGTCCTCACTGGAGTACCTGGGAGCGGGCGGAGTCCGGAACAAAGACACGATTGGCGGGTCCGGTTTTGGAGGTTGGTCCTCCTGTGCCCTGCGCACAATTCGCTCAATGTCCCATGAGGCTGCTCCGACAATGCAGGAAGGGGGAATGATGGGGTCTGGTTCCTCAGAACTAGAGGTGGGGGGTATAGAGGCAAGAGAGAGCGTCGGGTTTAGTATTCTGGGTACCTGGGCAAGAGTAGTTGAAGCGGCTGAGGAACAGGGACCAATGAGCTTGGCGGGGATTTAGGCGTTAAGCCGACTGCAGATAAGCTAGATTCTTGTGGTCCATCCAAATGATGAATGGGACCTCGGAACCCTCCAGCCAGTGCCAGTTTCCTACTTCATAGTTCCTCTCAGCTGGGGAAAAAACGGCTGGAGAAAAAGGCACATGGGTGGACTTTGTTGGTCTCTGGGTTAGGTCGGGAAAGGACAGCCCTGGCTCCTGTATCAGAAGCATCCACTTCTACAACGAACTGGAGGGTGGAGTCTGGGTGTTTGAGGATGGGAGCCCTGGTGAAGAGAGACCTGAGTTGAGAGAAGGTGATGGAAGCCTCTGGTGTCCACTGGAATGGGGAGCAAGTGGAGGTGAGATGTGTGAGGGGGCTGGCTACCTTGCTGTAGTCCCTGATGAAGCGGCGGTAAAAATTGGCAAAGCCCAGGAAGCGTTGTAGTTCCTTCCGTGGGTGGGAGTGGGCCAGTCGGTGACGGCTTGGATCTTGGTGGGATCTGGTTGGAGCTGCCCCTTGGCAATAACGTATCCCAGAAAGCTGACTGAGGTGGAGTGGAATTCGCATTTCTCCAGTTTAACAACCAGGCGATTCTCTAGGAGGCATTGGAGGACCAGGCAGACATGCTGCTGATGTTCCTCAAGAGAGAGCGAGAAGACGAGAATGTCATCGAGGTAAACAAACACGAATCGATTGAGCATGTCCACAGAACGTCATTCATGAGGGTTTGGAATACGGCTGGGGCATTAGTGAGACCAAATGGCATGACCAGATACTCGAAGTGACCAAGGGGGGTGTTAAAGGCGGTCTTCCATTCATCCCCCTCCCTGATGCGGATGAGGTGGTAAGCCTTACGTAGATCTAATTTGGTGAATATTTTAGCATGACAGAGGGGCTCAAAGGAGGGATCGATGAGAGGGAGTAGTGACTTGTTCTTTACCGTGATAGCATTGAGCCCTCTATAATCTATGCAGGGGCATAGAGATGAGTCCGTCTTCTTCACAAAGAAAAACCCAGCCCCTAGGGGTGAGGAAGAAGGTCGTATGAGTCCAGTGGCAAGGGAGTCTTTAAAGTACGCCTCCATGGCCTCTTTCTCAGGATGGGACAGATTGTACAAGCAGCTAGAGGGTAGGGGTGCCCAAGAAAGCAGGTTGATGGCACAGTCATACAGGCGGTGGGGGGGTAAGGATAGTGCCTGGTCCTTGCTGAAAACCGGGGCGAGGTCGTGGTACACAAGAGGAAGCTTAGACAGGTCAAAAGGTACTGGTGGTGGGTGGGGACCTCCCGAGGGAGGGAGGGCCAACAGGAGACATTGTGAGTGGCAGTGAAGGCTCCAGCTGACGATCGTGGCGTTCCTCCAGTCTAGGTGGGGGTTATGTCTCTGGAGCCAGGGATATCCGAGGACTAGTGGTGAGGTAGGCGAACGGATAACGAATAAATGAATGGTCACTTTGTGATTCCCAGAGATGATGAGGGTGACAGGAGCTGTTTGGTGGGTGACCAGGGAAATGACGTGACCATCCAGAGCATAAACCTTCTTAGGGGAGACGAGAGGCTCTAGAGCTATTTGGAGTTCTCTACTGACTGCTTCGTGGATAAAGTTATCGTCGCCCCCTGAGTCGATCAGTGCGCGAATGGGGGCCGTGTGGTGATCCCAGAGGAGCCTGACAGGAAAAGACATGCGGGGGGGAGAGCTTGGGAAAGAAGATGTTTGGCTCATCATTGCGCTCTCCATTAGTGATGAGCCTTCTCTTTTGGGCAGGGGTGTGGAAGGGCAGGAGGACATGAAGTGTCCAGGTAGACCACAGTAAATGCACAATCTGTTCGTCGCCCTTCTTCGTCACTCCTGGGGATCAAGTCTGGCTCTGCCTAGCTGCATGGGCTCCTCCAATGCTGCAGGGGGGCTAAAGAGGTCGTGGAGTCAGGACCGAGAGAAGGAGCTTGCACCCCCTTGGCAGGGGACAGACCAGGGGGGTGAGGCAACTTCCCGGGCAGAGTCCCTTGCTCACGGTCTCTCTCCCTCAGACGATTGTTAGCTTGATCTCTAGAGATGAGATCTTCAAGAAAGGGCTCCCGGGATGCTAATTCATCCTTCATACGTTCTGACAGCCCCTTCATGAAAATCCCAATCAACGCAGACTCATCCCACCCACACACGTTGGCCAAGATCCTGAACTCAATTGAATATGAGGCCACCGACTGGGATCCCTGAGTGAGTGCCAGTAACTGCCTGGTGGCCTCCTGACCCTTAACCGGATGATCAAAGACCTTCTTTAACTCCCGGGAAAACAACTCAAAAGAGTAAAGCACCAGAGACGCATTGTCTCAAAGTGTGGTAGCCTATTTTGCCCCTTTGCCCCGCAAAGAATTTATTACATACGCTATTGTTGCTTTGTTAGTTGGATAGCTCATGGGCTGCACGTCAAAAACCAAGCCACATTTCAATAGGAACTGTCCACATAATCCTAAATTCCCTTAGTAGGGCTCCGGGGGGGCAAGCACCAATGAGCACCACCTGTTGGTGTAGGTTCTGAAGGGACTCCATTATACCCTCTAGCATCTTGTCGTGCCATTCGATGAGAATCCCCTGAGTCGACAGTGCTGCCTTAACCGGATCCGGATCTGCTGGGTCCATGTATGGCCAGAGTATTCTGTTGTGGTTTGTAACCAGACGTGGGGTTAAACCCAAAAGCACACCCGGAGGCGAGATGGAAATTTAAAGGCGTTTTATTGAAGACGGAGGGGAAACAGAGGGAACCAGGGACCCGAGGAGTGAGGAAGGGATCCACGTAGATGGGGCGGAAGCATGGAATGACCAATTGCGGAAAAGTGTCTGTCCGCGTAGCAGAGATGGGTCGGAAGCACTGGACGAGCAACCCCGGAAGAGAGTGTTTCGAGCGCTGGGGCTCGAGTAGGCACTGAAAAGAAGCACAAAACAACACTCATTAACAACAGGACTGACAACAACTCAAACCCGAGTAGTGACAAACGTTCACTACTGAATTGGCCGAGATACCGCGTAAGCTGCGAGAATACTCTGCCGGAGGAGCCTCCCAACAGTGCTTTAAAGCCGGTGGTGATTGCCGGAGATCCGGAACAGGTGTGCAGGTGTAGGTAGAGCCCCAAGCCGCCAAAAACCACCCCATCTCTGTGAAAACAACACAAAAGAGACACCACGCAAGAAAACATAGGCAAAACTAATGCACCCATGAACGCAATCACCACGCAATAAATGCAATAAAAAGAAAAATAAATGGAAAGAAAAGAAACGCAATAAAAAGAAAAGTAGGATCCATTGGACTCGTCAATCAAATGTAAAATATGCATATATGTAAGTGTAAAATATACAGAGAAAAGTGCATAAAAAGTAATCAAAAAAGGAAGCACTTGGATTTGGTTTATTTACATTTTAAGGACAGGTTCAATACAATACATTAGCTGAATAAGTCTAATTTACACACACAGTGCAGTGTCAAATGTGTTTGTCAATTTCTTATGATGGATTCTCTATTCAGCATCTTCTTCTGCGTCATTTTTTTAAAGTTAGTCAATGGTAATGATGACATCATAAGGACAGAGGTTCCTGCTATATATATATATATGTATATA
>JAOUQZ010043225.1:0-13512 GCA_028564935.1 Neosilurus hyrtlii | reverse complement strand
GTGTGTTTCTGCCCTGCGATGGCCTGGCGAGCTGTCCAGGGTGTACTCTGTCCTCGCCCAGAGTCAGCTGAGATGGGTGCCAGCCTCCCCGCGACCTAATTAGGATTAAGTGGTTCAGAAAATGACATGACCTGACATCAGCAATAGAGGCTAGTAAACAGCAGTGTTGATTTAAATACTGGTTAATCATATGTGACCCCTAGCACTAACCCAACAGTAAAAACTAAAATCCCAGTTTTTAGAACTTAAAAAATGTAAAGTCGATACATTTTTTTTTTAATTTGTAAAATTTCTATTTATTTATTTATTTATTTCCTACCCTATACAATGACTTGCAAAAGTATTTGTCTCCCTCGGCATTTTTTAACTACTAAAACTCGGAAAATGGCATACAACGTTCAGTCTACATTGCGTGATGTTTGGGTATTTTTTTGCCATATCTGGCTTCAGTACAGTACAGGGAATTCATAATAGTGAATCATTTGATGTAAAAGTACATGATTCCCACAGCAAACCGGTAAAAATAACAAACACAGAACATGGTCACAGAAGGCTCTCTTTTACATAGTGGTACATTAAGAAATTGCTAAAATATTTTCAGAAATTAATGGTGAATATATCTCACAATCATGGAAAGTGTGGGTTGGGTGACTAATGGCAAAGAGTCTGGTTTAGAGGATGAATCTGATCCTGTCGACCACCTTTCGAATTGGTGAACTGATTATGACCCGCACTTGACTTTACTTTTGGCTGTAGGAAACAGACATGGAAACATGGTTGTAATGTTTGAAATTTCCAAATTTCACATTGATAGTTTTTACAGATATATGTGCTGATAAAACAAATTATTCTGGAAACTTTAAGTGCAATATTTTTTTAAAATCTTTTTTTGATTTGTTTATATCTCAGTCAAATTTTGTCCAATCAAATAGATGCATTATTTTAAAGCTTATTTTTTGCTCTTTCATAATATATAAAAATAACTTTACCCATGTGACTACATTGTTGCTGGAGATAATTTGGAATGTATTTGAATAAAGAAATCACTTTTATGGTATTCAGCATAGTCTTAGTAACTTGTGTCGTAATTTAAATATTTTTAATACCTTCTTGCAAATCCTTCAAGGTCAATAATTTGCTGCAGTGAAGTGTATGTTTATTTGGATTTAAATACAGGACATGGATGGATAAATTGAATTATCTTTTGGGTCAATGCACACTGCAGTGTGAAATCCCTTCCAATTTATTTGATGCGTGATGTGGCATAATTCAGATCATTAGTGTTTCTTCCCCTACCTCATGCCCCTTTTCCCATTATTCTTGTTCAAGTTGATCTTTGTTCCACAGGTACATAAATGATTGTTCCAGAAATGTACAGAAGCTTAGTCTCTAGTTGCTTTACCAGGAAAAAATATCTTCTGTAATTCACTACAGTTCCTTTTTAAGAATGTACGAAATAGTTTGCAACAATTGTTTATTATTTGAGCCCTACAATGCAAACGCACAGCCATTTATATGACTGCACTGTGTATAGAGCTAAGAAATCTTTCAAACTTCCCTGCATCCAGACAATAAACTGGATCACTGCCAAAATTTAATCAGTTGTTTCTTATATCATTTCGGACTCATCCTGAAAAGTTCATTAAAATCCGTTCATAAGTGTTTGAGTAATGTTGCTAAAAGGCAGACAAACAAACAGCGGTGAAAACATAACCTCCTGGGCAGAGGTAATAACAAATGTTATTTATAATATATTATGTTATGTATAATGTTATGTCTGAAAAACTTGATGAGCTCATTTTAAATTTGACGCTTACTACAGGTCTCAAAATAGCATGTATACCATGGAGTAGCATCTCCTCTTCCTTTCAAAACAGTTTGAAGATGTCTGGGCATCAAGTTTATGAGTTTCTGGAGTTTTGGTGTTGGAGTTTGCTCCCATTCTTGCATGATATAGGTTTACAGCTGCTGAAGAGTTTGTGGTTGTCTTTGATGTATTTTCTGGTTAATAATGCACCATATGTTCTATATAGGTAAAAGATCTGGACTGCAGGCAGGCCAGTTCAACACCCGGACCCTTTTCAGACGAAGCCATGCTGTTGTAATAGCTGCAGTATGTGGTTTTGCATTGTCCTGCTGAAATACACAGTCTTCCCTGAAATAGACGTCGTCTGGAGGGGAGCATATGATGCTAAAACCTTTTATATACCTTTCAGCATTCATAGTTCCTTCCAAAACAAGCAAGTTGCACATGCTGTATGCACCCCATACAATCAGAAATGCTGGCTTTTTTAACCGAACGCTAATAACACATTGGAAGGTCTCCCTCCTCTTTAAACCAGAGGATACGGAGTCTGTGATTACCAACAAGAATGTCAAATGTAGACTCATCTGACCATAGAACCCTTTACCACTTTGAAACAGTCCATTTCAAATGAGTCTTGTTCCACAGGATATGGCGGCGCTTCTGGACCATGTTCAAATATGGCTTCCTTTTTGCATGATGGAGCTTTTTTTGACATCTTCAGATGACACGATGGATCGTGTTTACTGACGGTAGTTTCTGGAAGTATTCCTGGGCCCATTTAGTAATGTCATTGACACAATCATGCCAATGAGTGATGCAGTGTCGTCTGAGGGCTCAAAGATCACAGGCATCCAATAAAGGTCTTCGGCCTTGTCCCTTACGCACAGAGATATATCAAGTTTCTCTGAATCTTTTGATGATGCTATGAACTGTAGATGATGAGATTTGCAAAGCCCTTGCAATCTGACATTGAAGAACATTGTTTTTAAAGTATTCAACAATCTTTTTATGCACTCTTTCACAGATTGGAGAGCCTCTGCCCATCTTTACTTCTGAGAGATTCTGCTTCTCTAAAGTCATCCCTTTTATAGTGTAATCATGTTACAGACCTGATATCAATTCACTTAGTTAGTTGAACTAAATGTTCTCCCAGCTGAATCCTTTTAAACTTTCTTGCTCTGTCAGCCATTTGTTTTCCCTGTGCCTACTTTTTTGTTAATTGAAGCAGGTATCAAATATGAAATGAGCTTATTTTTTGCAAAAATTGTTAAATTTCTCAGTTTAAACATTTATGTCATCCATGTGCTGTTGTGAATAAAATATTAGCTCATGTGATGTCTTCAAATTTTCAGAATGTCCCAACTTTTCCAGAATTCGGGTTGTATTTTGATTTGAAGACATTGTTATTTTTGTCTCAATGATTGACATTAGTAGTACTAAAATGAACATAGATTGTTAAACATAAAAAATAAATAAATAAATTTGTTGAACAGAAATTTTAGTGCTTCTATTATTCGGCTAACCCAGTTAACACACACACATCTTTATCGGTGTAGAGAGGGTGAACTTGCCACTACCAATATGGCAAACACTGTGATGAATATGTACTATATATAATATATAATATATATTATATACTGTTTGATCATTTTAAACAAACCTCACCAGGCAAAAAGCTCCTATATGTGATATGGATTAACTGTACATGTGAGGCAAGGTAGACTGAGTTTGATGATTAAAAATGAAATCCTTTCATGCAGACGCTGTTACCGGCTCTCTGTCACTTAAGCATTCAAATTGGTCAATACAAATAAAAACAGCACTCTCACATTATGGGACAAATAAATCAGTAGCAGGCTTGAATTTCTGGGAAAACTACCATTGGTAAGGTTGCCCAAGTTTTGTTATGGATACAGTACCTGTTTTAAATAATCCTTATTCAGGGCTGGCTGTCTGAGAGCAAAAATGGATGCTTGAATCTTTAGCATAATGCTTTTTGCGCAATAGCTTTATCATGTTAAAAAAAAAAAATATATATATATATACAATTAAATATATATATATATATATACAATTCAGTAATTCATGCATGAACTAAACTCAGTGACTTATTTGTTCTATTTTGCCAAACGGAAGAATCCATTTTGCTGGATCAGTTGACCCGTGATGTCGCTGTTTAATGGGTCCATGGTTCCCACACGATCTGTTGTCACTTTTCTGTGATGTCACAGTTAATTTTCTAAAATTGTTTAAAAGTCAGACCAGAATGTGTTCAACATCTCAAAACTTGGAAATGTTTCTCAGCAAGTGAAAACCTTTTCCTGTTTACTATACACCAAAAAAAAGGTAGTTTGTAAGGTAGGTGTGTTGAACTATTTTTGGCAAAGGTCTGTATGGAGGATCCTTATAAGTTAAGGTTAAATTGAACCCCCCATAAAATAAGGTAAACAAACGAACAAATCAATAAATTCAAGAATCTTATTTGTTAAGAACATTTGTAATAATGTTAATTTTTATTAATTATTTTAAAGATTTTTTTCAGAAGAAGTCAGAACAACATTTTCTAATCATCTTGAAAACTATTTCTTATTGTTGCCAAATGACAAATAATTTATAATTAATTTGTAATGGACATTCAAAATTTCTAACGGCTTGATTTTTTTTATGGCATACAACAATAATTAATAAATTAATTAATTAATGAAATAACCCACTACTAACTATATTTACATCATGTGTACCAGATGTCTTTGAACTCAGAGTCCTGACATTATCATGTGCAACCATTACTGCACGAAACCGGATTGATATTGCACCAGAACAAGAGGATATATCAGAAAAAGGGTAAGGCACAATTCATCAGAAAATGTTTTAAATATTTTTAACATATATCACTAGTTGTCATTTTATTTCAGAAATAAAATCTTGTTTTTCATATCAAAGTGTGAGGATAGGAAGAGGGCCTAATCTGGTTCAGCCAGAAAAACCTTTTAGTAGACAGTTTTTTCAAAATGGACAACTCTGCTGGTATTTTAAATTTTAAGATGCTTTTTGTTTTGTTTTTTGCATTATGAAAACTACCATATAAGGTAAACTACCTTATAGATGGCCAATTTGGCTTTGTTTCATGTGTTATCTTCAGGAGAGATCACAATTTTGCATTGATGTATATTACTAAAATGTTTATGTATATTAAATATCTCTTGTTTATTGCAATGTTTAAGTAGAGACGGATCCATATAGACCAGTTTAGAGTACCCTTATGGACCAATGTGCATTTTGATTGGTTAGACCTATTACATGGTAAATGGGTTCTATTGTTTGCATTTGTGAAGGGTTAAAAGAATGTTCCATCGCAGGCTGGACCAGCCATGCCTGCAGTAACACTGGCAGCTTCTAATACACCTGATTAAGAAATGTTCAGCCTGACACAGTTCAGAGCAGGCATAGAAAATTGGTTGGCAAGAGGCATTCATTAATAATAACAAATTAAATTAAGTATTATATAGAGAATATTTCAGATCAAAGGAGGTTTTTAATCTGCCTTTTATCACAATAATTATCCACATCATACAAAAGCTGATTTCTATTATTGTTTTATCATTTATTCTAAATGTTTTCAAGTACAGAGGAAATCACATCATAGCCAGTGTGAGTCAGCCAGAATTGCTGCTGGTGTGGTGATTCTGGCATGTCCAACCCTTCATTGGACAAGGGCATGTTCCCTTTATTAAAAAAGGGAAATATCACCTCGGTTTGCCAATCCAGAGGTACGGTGTCAACCGAGACAGTCCGAGCAAATCTCGTCCACCCCTGGAGCCCGGTCACCGAGGATTTTTTTAACTACTTCAGCGACCTCTGCCCTAGTGATGGGCAGACCCCCCCTCTGAACCCCCAGGTTCTTCCTTTTCCACAGTGGGCATGTTGGTGGGATTGAGGAGGTCCTTGAAGTATTCCATCCACCTCCCGACAACATCCCCAGTCAAGGTGAGCAGCTCCCCACTTCCACTGTAAACAGTGTTTGTGGAGTACTTCTGAGACGCCAGTTGGTGGTCCAGAACCTTTTCAAGGCCAACCAATTGTCTTTTTTCCAGGCCCTCACCAAACTCCTCCCACACCCAAGATTTTGCATTGGCAACAGTCCAGGCTGCAGCACGTTTGACAGTACCCGTCTGCTGCCTCGGGAGCCCCACAGGCCAAAAGTACCTGATGAGCCTGCTTCATCAGCTTGACAGCCCTCCTCAATGCAGGTGTCCACCACCGGGTGATCTTCCGGCCACAGCTCCAGGTTGCCGGCTCAATAATGGAGACACAGAACATGGCCCATTTAGACTCTATGTCTTCATTGGGATGTGGTTGTAGCTCTGCCGGAGGTGGGAGTTGAAGGTCCTTCTGACAGGAGACTCTGCCAAACGTTCCCAGGAGACCCTAACTAAATGCTTGGGTCTCCCAGGTCTGAAGCGCAGCCTCCCCCCACCGATCATCAAACTGCGGCCTAGGGTGTCCTGGTGCCAAGTGAACTTATGGACACCCTTATGTTCGATCATGGTATTCGTGATGGACAAACCATGACGAGCACAGAAGTCCAACAATGAAACACCAGGTTCAGATCAGAGAGGCCGTACCTACCAATCACACCCATCCAGGGCACACTGTCATTTCCCACATGGACATCTCCCAGGACAACGCGAGAGACACTTCCTAGGGACTCCAAAAAGGATGGGTATTCTGAAATGTTATTTGGTGCATAAGTACAAACAACAGTCAAGACCCATTCCTCCACCTGTAGGCGGAGGGAGGCTACCCTTTTGTCAACCGGGGAGAACCCCAATATGTGGACACCAAGACAGTGGGGGGCAACAAGGATGCCCCCACCGGCTCACCACCTCTCCCAATGAGCAACTCCAGAATAAAACAAGGTCTAGCCCCTCTTGAGTTGGGTAGTTCCAGAGCCCAAGCTACATGTTCAGGTGAGCCCGACTATATCTAGTCGGTATCTCTCAACCTTATGCACCAGCTCAGGCTCCTTCCCTGCCAGAGAGGTGTCATTCCATGTCCCAAAAGCCAGAGTCAGTAGCCAAGGATCAGTCCGGCAGAACCCACGCCTTCGGCTGCCACCAGGCTCACACAGCACCCGACCCCTATTGCCCCTCCCACAGGTGGTGGGTCCATGCGAGGGCAGACCCATGTCTCCTCTTCGAGCCGGGCCCTACTGAGCTCCATGGGCAGAAGCCCGACCACCAGGCGCTTGCCTTTGAGCCCCTCCCCCAGGCCTGGCTCCAGAGGTGGACCCTGGTAACTCCCATCTGGGCAAGGGAAACTGTACTTGAAATAATTCTCATGGGTCTTTTGAACCGCACTTAGTCTAGACCTTTACCTGGGACCTGTTTGCCTTGGGTGACCCTACCAGGGGCATAATGCCCCCAACACCATAGCTCCCAGGATAATTAGGACACGCAAACGCCTCCACCATGATAAGATGGCGATTCAAGGAGAGGCCATTCACTTACTAGATATATTAAACAAACTTAAAATACAGTGTTATCTCTTGGAAATAAAATGGAATCAGGCACAATGTCTTTTTGAAACCATTCGTTTTCTCCTGTACGAGTATTAATGACTCCTGCAAAAGCCATGATATTAGTAAACATCAGTATCTTTTTATTTCTTTTGAGATGATATGCCTTCTGTTTCTTAAGACTTTACCACTTTCTATGTATCAGTGTTGCACTGCCAAGTTATTACACATGCACAAAATCTTTCCTCCAGTTACACAGCCTTTTTATTGTTATTTTAAACAGAAACAGAACAAAAGCAAGTTGTAAAACAGCTAAATAAGATGCACTATGCACATGAACTGGGATGATGATTTTTGGTCACTGTGACTCATTTTGCCAGAATGGGTCACATATATGATATATTCTATTATATACATATACAAAATTGCTATACCACCAACAGTATTGTCCCAAATCACCTAAATCTCTAACTAATTGAGTATATCATAAAAAAAGCAAACAAAAAAAATAATAAAAAAAAGGGAAGAAATAACAAGAAAAATTTCAAATTGGCCCAGATTATTATATAAAAGTATCACTGAGATACTGGGGTATCGCCTATCACAGATATGATTTGTAGTTGCAGACTAATGTTCCTGTACTTGAAGCTTAATGTTTTGAGCCCCAGTGCAATATTAAACTTGATCTATACTAATGATAAACCAACAAAACAATGCAGAATATATTATGTTTGCACTCATAAGGAAAGCTTACGCAAAAACAGCTAAAATATGATGTTTTATTTTTATAGAAACACATCTGAGAGATGGAGCTCCATTTACTGAATAATGAAACTTCTGAGATGGATGGAAATTCAATCCCATTGGTGGTCAGGAAAAAGACAACAGAGGAGAGAAAGAAAGAAGAGGTAATTAAAACCTCCAAAGTGGAAAAGAGAAACGAGAGAAATATAATGATGAGGGAAAAGATCAGACAAAGAAATGAGAAGGAGTGGATGCAACTGCAATGGCTGAGAGAGCAGACCATGGAGATGAATGATAAAATGAAAGAGATAGAGAATATGTTCAAAAGAACAGGAAAAGAAGCTGAGGAACTAAGAGCTCCTAAATTCTTTAAATTTCTGAGGGAAAATGAGGAGAATAGTAATGTTCCTGCACCTCAGCGTAGTACCTACGAGTGTCCTGAAACCTCTAAAATGCATAAGGGAAAAACCAACATGCCAGAGTCTGAGAAATCAAGGAAGAATAAGAAATTTAAATCGGAGGTTGGACGTATAAAGAATTTCATAAAAAATAATTATCAGATGGTAGTGATGTGCCAAGTCCAAAATGGGGAAAGCAGCAGTGAAGTATCCCAGAGGTGGTCTTCTGAGGAACATTGTCAGCAACTTGAGCAACATGACATCTCTGATTTTGAGGACAGCAGAATATCACCAAAGGACATTTCCATGAGGAAATTTCTGGACCTGAACCTAGGAAAAGAGCTCCAAGCTGAGGAACAAAGTGTTTCTAATTCCTATAAGAAGAAGCAGAACAATCGTGTACATGCACCTCAGCAGGAGAAATCAAAGAGGACAAAGATCAAGAAGCTCATGTCAGGCTTTGGAGACATAAACAATTTCATGAAAAATAATTTTCACACTTTTCAGAAGTTGGTCAAGTTCCAAGTCCAAAGTGAGGTCTCTGAAGAGTCTTATGATGAACCCATAGCCTATCAGAAGGAACACTGTCAGCAACTCATGCAAAGTGACATCTCCATGCCTGAGGACAGTGAAGAATCACTGACGGAGAATTCCATGAAGAAAACTGAGCACCTGTGCATCAGAAAAGAACCCAAAAATAAACAGGATGTTCCTAAATGTGTTAGAGTGTTGAGGGGTAAAAGAAAAATGAGGGATAAATATAGTATTCATACACCTCAACAAAGTATTCAAGCATATTCTCCAGGAACATCTAAAGGGCATGAACAAAAGACCAACTTGCCAAAATCTAACAAACTAAGAAATAAGATGAATAAGAGAATAAAGGAGAAAGATGAAATAGAAAATGTGTATGAAAGGAAAGATAGAATATCAAGGAAATACTGTTATCCACTTTGGCAAAGTGATAGCCCCACATCTGAGGAAAGCAGCATGTCACCACAGGAGAATTCTGCGAGGAACACCGAATGCCTGTACCTCAGAAAAAAATCAAATGCCGAGGCACAAAGTCTTTCCAAAACCAATAAAGTGTTGAGGAATAAGCAGAAGAAAGGTGTTCCTACACCTCAGCAAAGTACTCTAGAGAATCCTCCTATAACATCTAAAGGGCATGAACAAAAGTCCAATGTGCCAAAGTCTGACAAGCCAAGAAAGAAGAAGAACAAAAGATTGGAAGAGAAAAAGAAGCAACTGGTACAAAGTAAGACCTTCACATATGAGGACAGCAGCATGTGTCTTGGAGAGATCTTTGTGGAAATAAACAAGAGAATAGAAGATAATGATGAAATGGAAAATTCGTATACCATGTTAAAAAACTTATGGAAGGAATACTATCAACAACTTGGACAAAGTGACATCTTTACATCTGAAAAGCACAGCATGCCACCTGGAGAGATCTATCTGGAAAAGAACAACAGAATGGAAGAGAAAGAGGAATACCATCAACAACTTGGACAAAGTGATATCTCCAAATCTGAGCAGTGCAACATGTCATCTGAGGTGATCCATGTGGAAAAGAACAACAGAATGGAACAGAAAGATGAATATTGTCATCAACTTGGACAAAGTGATATCTACACATCTGAGGAGCACAGCATCTCACCTGTACAGATCTATCTGGAAAAGAACAAGAGAATGGAAAAGAAAAATGAATACTATAAACAATTTGGACAAAGTAAAATTTTGAAATCTGAAAAGCCCAGTAATTCACCTGGAGAGATCTATCTAGAAGAGAAGAAGAAAATGGAAAGAAATTATGAATACTGTCAACAACTTAGACAAAGTGATATCTCCACATCTGAGAAGCCCAGCTTCTCACCTGTACAGATCTATCCGGAAGAGAACAAGAAAATGGAAGAGAAAGAGGAATACTGTCAACAACTCGGACAAAGTAAAATCTTTAAATCTGAGGAGCACAGCATCTCACCTGGAGAGATCTATCTGGAAGAGAACAACAGAATGGAACAGAAAGATGAATACTGTCAACAACTCGGACAAAGTAAAATCTTCAAATCTGAGGAGCACAGCATCTCACCTGGAGAGGTCTATCTAGAAGAGAACAAGACAATGGGAAAAAAAGATGAATACTGTCAACAACTTGGACAAGGTAAAATCTTCAAATCTAAGGAGCACAGCATCTCACCTGGAGAGATCTATCTGGAAGAGAACAACAGAATGGAAGAGAAAGATGAATACTGTCAACAACTCGGACAAAGTGATATCTCCACATCTGAGGAGCACAGCATCTCACCTGGAGAGGTCTATCTGGAAGACAACAAGACAATGGAACAGAAAGATGAATACTGTCATCAACTTGGACAAAGTGATATCTCCAAATCTGAGGAGCACAGCATCTCACCTGTACAGATCTATCCGGAAGAGAACAAGAGAATGGAAGAGAAAGAGGAATACTGTCAACAACTCGGACAAAGTAAAATCTTTAAATCTGAGGAGCACAGCATCTCACCTGGAGAGATCTATCTGGAAAAGAACAACAGAATGGAAGAGAAAGATAAATACTGTCAACAACTCGGACAAAGTGATATCTGCGCATCTGAGGAGCACAGCATCTCACCTGGAGAGATCTATCTAGAAGAGAACAAGACAATGGGAAAAAAAGATGAATACTGTCAACAACTTGGACAAAGTAAAATCTTCAAATCTGAGGAGCACAGCATCTCACCTGGAGAGGTCTATCTGGAAGACAACAAGACAATGGAACAGAAAGATGAATACTGTCATCAACTTGGACAAAGTGATATCTCCAAATCTGAGGAGCACAGCATCTCACCTGTACAGATCTATCCGGAAGAGAACAAGAGAATGGAAGAGAAAGAGGAATACTGTCAACAACTCGGACAAAGTAAAATCTTCAAATCTGAGGAGCACAGCATCTCACCTGGAGAGGTCTATCTGGAAAAGAACAACAGAATGGAAGAGAAAGATGAATACTGTCAACAATTTGGACAAAGTGATATCTCCACATCTGAAAAGCCCAGTAATTCACCTAGAGTGCGCCATGTGGAAAAAAACAAGAGAACAGAAGAGAATAATGAGATGGAAAATTTCTATGAGTGTAGGCTGAAGGGTAATGTGACAAAGCCAAAATTAACGCAGGTGCTGGAACCAACATTAACATCCAAGCCTACTCAACTGCTAGAACCCACACCTGGCCCCTATACAGAGCCCAATTCAGAGCATGATCCAGAGCCTAAACCAAAGCATGATCCAGAACCTGTTCGAGAACATGATTCAGAGCCTGATCCAGAGCATGATTCTGAGGCTGTTCTAGAGGCTGTTTCTGAAGCAGCTCCTGACATCCTGACGCCAGAGTCTATGCCAAGGTCTTTGTCTTGAGCCCCACCAGAGAGCACACCAGACAGCCCAAGCAAGACAGCCCTGATGTGGCTTTAGACAAGTGGATATTGGGTCCAGTGAGCAGCAAAAGATAATGTAAACTTCACACAAAATTGACCTCACCGAGCACAGAACTCCGACCCAGGACCTTCTTGCTGTGGGGGGGATGTGCTAAACATTACATCACCCATTATTATGTAAAAGTCTATCTTGGAATAAGAAGTCATTCTGCTAAAAAAAATACATTATATAATAAAATAAAACCACATAATGAAATAAAATTACATTATGAAATAAAAAGCAGTCCTGAAAAATCTTTCACTTGTGAATCCATGGCACAGTCAGGGTCGTGGGCATATCTGTATGCACTGAGGCTACTGCAAGGGGCTTATTTGCATATTTTCTAAATATTTAGCTTTACACTGGCCAGCCATTTATATTTACCGTTATAGATTCACTAATTATGATTTACCATTTACATTTATGTCAAATATCCACTGACAATGTTTTTTATACATTAACTGAAAATGTTATTTGTAACAATTTGTAAGTTTTTCTAGAAATAACCTTATTAAAACTTTGTGGAATGTAGCAGTGTTGTTAAAACACAAATTGTTAGCTGGGACTTTAATTTTAGTACTTTTAGTTTTCTATTTTGTAAGGTATTAACATCATTCATTTACCTGTGTGCTAAGTCCAGGATCTACACGCTTCTTTTAACCGAGACTACCTGAAGTAATCAACACTTTATTAAATATAACTAATGTGATTTAAATCTGATTTAAAAAATCCTGACCGCGATCCCTGTCAACTGTCCAACTAAAGACCAATATTAAATCTCCTCTTTATCTCCAAGATCTTAGAAATAGCTGTAGCACAGCAGCTATGTTCATATCTATGTAGAAATAACATCCATTAAATGTATAACTCGAGATTTATTTTTTTTTTTTATTTTGCTATACTGTATTAGTCTGTACGCACACACACACGTAAACTGAGCCAGACACACTTGGAGCAGTGGGATGCTACACACATTGGGTTGCCCAGAGAGCAGTTGGGGGTTAGGTACCTTGCTTGGAAGTGGCAAAGAGGAATATGCTATGATTTTCTTTGGAAGTGAGAGGAATGGACAGAATTATAAACAAATATGTTAGACAGTGCAGGTAGGAGTGTTTGGAGATGAAGTGAGAGAGGCTAGGTTGAGATGGTTGTGCAAAGGAGGGATGAAAGGTATATTGGTCAAAAAATGTTGAGGAAGGAACTGCCTGGTGGGTGGAGAGGAGGAAGGCTAAAGAGGAGATTTATGGATGTGGCGAGGTAGGAAATGTGATTGGCATGACAGGATGCGGTGGACAGAGCGAGATGCAACCGAAAGAAAAAGCAGACTAAATACCAGTTTAACATAGCCTTCTTTTAGTTATCCGTCAGTAATAAAAATTGACACAAAACAAAAACTTGACACAACAATCGCAGAACCTTCTTATGGTGTCACTTCAATGAGAATTAACCAGTAATATGATAATCTGTAATCATTTTTTGCAGACATTGCTATGCTGAGGTGGCTCGGGCATTTAATTAGAATGCCTCCCGACCGCCTCCCTGGTGTGGTGTTTCGGGCATGTCCGACCGGG